>PVIW01010804.1:0-41629 GCA_004026585.1 Noctilio leporinus
CCTTTGCAACAACATGGATGGAACTGGAGAGTATTATGCTTAGTGAAATAAGCCAGTCAGTGAAGGACAAATATCATATGATCTCACCCATTACGGGACAATAATGAGCAAAACTAACAACAAGCAAAACAGAACCAAGTATATGAATACAAGGAATAGGCCTTCAGTGGTCAGGGGGAACGGGGTTGGGGGGAGGGGGTAGGCAGAGGCAAGAAAGGGGAGCAGCTTAGATAAGAACCTAGTATAAAGGAACCATGGACATGGACAACAGGTGGGATTGACTTTGGGGGCAATGGGTGGGTGGGTGGGGGCACAGATGGGAGCAAAAAGGGGATGGATGTAATACAACAACAATAAAATTTAAAAAAAAAAAAAAAAAAAGAATACACCAAGTTCATGGAAGAGAGAGAGCATGGGGTTTACTCTTGTATAGACCTGGGTTCAAATCCCAGTTTTTTTCATCTCTTGTTCTCTTAGGCACGTTATTTAGCTTCTGTGGCCCTGTTTCCTCTAATGTAAATTTGGTATATACAAGGTGGAATTCCCCCAAAAAACCCAGAATTATCTTCTGGAGGGTAGGCGCCTTGTAGTATAGGCTTCTCCAACTAGGTGAGTGTCCTAGGAACCCATCTGCATCAGTGTACCAGCTGGTGGTGTTCCAAGAGGCTGCATTTGGCTTCAGTGAATTTTTTTTAAGACTCCTTCAATCAGTTTGCCCATTTCAAGATGGGTGGTTTATGAGTGCACCTGCCCAGACCATACTGAGTGTTCAGCAGTGTTTGACCAAAAAGGGCATGTCTCCCATGCTCCACCCTCCCTATTCACCTGATCTTGCCCCAGTGACTTGTTTTGTTTCCCTAGGTGAAACAAAACATTTCAATAAATGTATTGCATCAAATAGAGAGTGCTTTGAAGGTGACTGAAGTTTAAACATGTAAGATTATACAATTTTTTATAAATAAATTCTGGTTTAAAATTTTATTTATTTTTATTTCTAGAGGGATAGAAAGGAAAGGAGAAAGAGAAACATCGATGTGCATGACCTGCATCAATCGGTTGCCTCTCGTGAGTCCCCAACCAGGGACCCGGCCCGAAACCCAGGCGTGTGCCTTGACTGGGAATTGAGCTGGTGACTTTTCAGTTTGCAGCCCAGCACCTAATCCACTGAGTCATACCAGCTAGGGCTAAATTCCGGTTTATTTTTTGGGTACCTAATAGCCTGGCACATAATATGCATTCAGAAAAGTAGTTCTTCTCTGAAACAGCCATTGCTGCACTCCACTGTCTTCATTCTCTAGCTTGGAGTACTGCCTTCACCATCCTTTGTGACTTTTTTTTTCCCTTGTGACTTTTAAGGAAACTGGGAGTTCCTCAGCTGTTATGGACTGGATGTGGACAAACTCATTTTCACTTCAGTTCACTAACACAGGATGAGATTTTTCAAAAGGAATCCTTCTAAGCAAGTAAAAGCAAAATCCAAAACAAAGAAGTGCATAAATTACAGAAGCAAGTATTTATACAGCACATATTCCTAATCATAAGATAACTAAAGCTTGGACTCTGATCCCCTTAGCTGATATGACATTGATCTCATAGGCTTTAGTTTATTCTCTTCAGCCTTGTCTTTTTTAAAACATCATTTAAAATTTTTGTTTAGTTACAGTTGACATACATTATTATGTGAGGACTGTCTGGAAAAATTCCAGTCGTTATTAGTATAACAAGAATAGTTTCCATGACATCTATGTAACCTGACAGCCAAGGGAAATGGACTGGAATGCCCATCCATAAACAGTGATGACCACTGTACTTGTCAGTGAGGGTAGTAGATGCCATTGAGTGACCATGTGTACTGTGTGGCTGTTGAACTCAAAGTTATTGAGCTAGTACAACAACGAATCTGCATCAAATTTTGCACAAAGCTTGAACATTCCTCTGCAGAAATTATTTAGATGATTCAGAAGACTTTCAGAGATGGTGCAGTGAGTGCAGCACAAATAAAAGTGTGGCACAAATGCTTCCAAGATGGTTAAGAATCTGTTGAAAGTGGTTCACATTCTGAAAGGCCTGCCACAAGCAGAACACCTGAGAATGTTGAACATGTACGGGCTGTAATCAACAAAGATTGGGGACTGACAGTATAAGAACTAGAAGCTGATCTGGGGATTCCAAAAGCTACTGTGTTCAAGATTTTGATGCAGGATTTTGGCACAAAATGTGTTAAAATTAGTTCCGTTGCCCTGGCTGGTGTGGCTCAGTGGATTGAGCACTATCCTGCGAATCAAAGGGTCGCTGGTTTGGTTCCCAGTCAGGGCACATGCCTGGGTTGTGGGCCAGGTCCCCAGTTGGGGGCAAGAGAAGCAGTCACACACTGCTCTTCTTCTCCCTCTTTGTCTCTCCTTTCCCTCTCTCAAAAATAATAAATAATACCTTTAAAAATATTAATTGTTCCATGGCTTCTGCTACCAGAACAGAAGGAACACTGTGCTGCAGTTGCTAATAACTTGATTCAAACCATTACCAATGAACCAGATTTCCTCAAGGTCTTAACAGGAGATAAATCATAGGTCTATGGCTATGATCCAGAAACAAAGGCCTAGTGGTCTCAATGGAAATCTGGTTCTCTGTGGCTCTCTATGGCTGAAGAAGGTGTGGCAAAGTCACAGCAAGATTAACATCATGTTAACTGTGTTTTTTGATGGAGAAGTGTTATTCATCATAATGAGTATGCCCACCCCTCCAGGCCAAACAGTAAGGAGTACTACCTCAATGTTCTTCCTTGGTTGAGAGGTGCAATACAACAGCTGTAGCTATGGGCAACCGGTGATTGACAGCTTCTTCACAACAATGTGCCGGCTCATGTATCACATCTTGTGTCAAACATCAGATCACTCAGGTGATTCAGGTCCCCAACAGCACAGAGCTGGTGCCCTGTAACTTCTGGTTTTTCCCAAACCTAAAATCACCTTTGAAAAGGAAGAGATTTTAGCCCTGGCTGGTGGCACAATGGATAAGGCACCGACCTGCAAACCCAAAAGTCACTGGTTCGATTCCCAGCCAGGGCACATAACCAGGTTGAAAGCTAGGTCTCCAGCCAGGTCCATAGCTGGAGGCAGGTGAAAGGCAACCATACATTGATGTCTCTTTCCCTTTCTGCCTCTCTCCCTTCCCCTCTGTCTAGAAATAATAAATAAAGTCTTTAAATAAATAAAATAAAACCACTTGAAAAAAAGAAAAGGAAGAGATTTTAGACCATTGATGAGATTCAGGAAAATAAGACAGGACAGCTGATGGCAATTCCAACAAAGGATTTTGCAGAGTGTGTTGAACAGTGGACGAAACACTGGAAGAACTGTGCGAGGCCCCTAGATACCTACTTTGAAGGGACACCTATGTACAAGGCTTCTTGTATCATGTATGTACTTCAATAAATGTCTCTTTTTCATATTATGTGGCTGTATACTTCCTGGATAAACCTTGATTAGTTTCCAGCCTTATCTTTTGCTTTTCACCAGCAACATAGTCATGTGCTGGTTATTAGGGCTGGTGCAATCTTTATGAAGTTCAACTTCTTCCCCCATTGTTGGAGACTGGTATGCAGTCTGATGTATCTAGTAGAGTAGTTCTCAACCCTGGCTGCTTGTTGGAATTATTACCTGGAGAGTCTTGCTAAAACTTTAGATTCTGAGGTTCTGTATCTGGAAGTTTGCTTCACAAGAATCAAAGAACCTATATTTAGGTGCCATCATTCTGTGGTGTCCTTTGATCTCTATTATTGCCATCAGTATCCTGGGAACCTCTTTCACAGATAATTCCACTTGTATTCTTATGTTTAGAAAATTCCCATCTTCCCATAGAAACTCTCCTTCCTATGCCTTCCCCTTAAATCTCTTAGTTTTATATTTTCAGGCCAAGGCCATCTTTTATTTAAACTTTCTATTTTTAAAGTACTGAAACAGACAAGTTGCAGACTGGTACAATGAACAATCATATACTTTCACTTAGATTCATCATTTGTTAACATTTTGTCACATTTGCTCACATGGTCTTGTGCGCTCTCTTTCTCTACGTACACGTAACTCTCTTATCCCATGTCCATTTTCAGAGCAGAGATGGTTAACCTACTTGAGCTCACTGAATGATCCAGTCCGTGTTCTTGCGTGACTCATCCCAGGCCTTCCCACTCTCCCAGGCATTCTCTATCACATCCTATTCGGTTCCAGCTTCACCATCACTAGTGAAGTGGCTAATCCAAGTCTAATTCCCCTTTCCCCTCTGGTAACCACATAGTGTTACAGCCCTGCTGTTCAGATGCTAACCTGGTCTCAGTTTTTCACTTCTGGCAGGTTCACTCTGCTTTTACGACTGGCCAGATTCCTACCTGGTCCCCCTACTCAGTTTTGTTTTGCTTTGTTTTGTTTTGCTATTTTTAGGGTGTGAGAACAGTTTATTTCAGTTAGGGATCTTAGGACATCATTCAATGTGAAATTTCTGAAGGGCTGTGGAAATAGCCGTGGCTAGCAGCTGAGAAATGGAAGACAGACCGCCTATGAGGCTTTGGGGATTTCACGCACTTCTCTAGGGGATGGGCAGAGGACCCATATTTGTCTGCACAGAAGCCAGGATCCATCTTCTTTGGTGTAAGGTGCTGTCAGTGTCTTGTTAGAGGCACCTTCAGAAAGCCAGGAAAGTGTTTCTCAAGAGGTATATTTACTCTTCATGCCTCCATGTCTCCAGGGCTGGCTCATTACAGCCACGAAACAGCTTTAGTGGGTTAGCCACATGGGAAAGACATGGGACGGGAAGGTCCTTGGGTCTTTTCTCACTTCCAGCATGAGAGGGAAGAGAACACAACAATTTTTGGTGTAGGGAATGTGCTTTGAGTCAGGCACAGGTATGTTCGGATGTTCCTCTGAACAGAAGACAGTATAGAGCTCAGGCATTGAAATAAAATGGGTCTGACTTTGAATCTTAATTCTACCACTTCCTAGCTCTAAAATAGGGATACAATTACTGACTGTATATGCAAATTTTCCTAAGTTCCCTGTGCCTCAGTTTCCTCAATTGAAAGTGGAATTAATGATAACCCCTCATGGGGTTGAATATTAAATCAGTTAATATATGTAAAACACTTAAGACAGCATCTGGTGCATAGGAAGTATTTAATAAATATTGTTGTTTGAGTTGTGAGGGTTAGGTGAAGTGATCTATTTGAAGTACTTATCACTAAGCCTATGTAATATTAACTTAAAAAAATATCCCTACACAACTCTGAGGCAGTGGCTTCCCAGCTTCTAGCGTAACATAGAGGGAATATTTTTTCAGAGAAAGGGCATGACCAGGCAGAAGACCCCTTCGTTCTGTAAGTGGGAAATGAGGAGACAGGCGGGCCCCAGCTAAGGGTGGGGTTGCCTGCATAATGGCAGAGCCTGACCTAAATGCTTACTGAACCGGACCTGAGTTGGTGCTGATGCTAGTTCCTCCTCTTTGTAGGTTTCACAAGCTGATCTGGGGGAGCTTTGGCAGTGGGCTTCTGGAAGGCTCCGGGGTTATTGCAGGCGGCGGGGACAATGGCATGCTTACTCTATACAATGTGAGCCACATCCTGTCTTCGGGGAAGGAGCCTGTGATTGCCCAGAGACAGAAGCACACAGGGGCTGTCAGAGCCCTTGACTTTAATCCTTTCCAGGTACTGCATTTCATTTGGTCAGACATGGCCAAGCACTGGAGCAAGAGCTCTGAATGGAAGCATTCACTTGTGACCTTCAGTCTCTAACTCCCAGGCTGGTATGGGGGAGGCTTTGGAAGCCTCATACACGGGGCTCTCTCCCTCCTCCTGCTCTCGTCTCCTCCTGGGATGGTGGTCTCCAAAGGCTTGTTCTTCATACAGGGCAACCTCCTGGCCTCAGGGGCCCACAATTCTGAAATCTTCATCTGGGATTTGAATAACCTGAGTGTGCCAATGACCCCAGGATCCATGTCACAGGTGAGGAGGCTCCAGGGGCTGCTGCTTGAATTCTGGAGGCAGCAAGAGCACAGGCGATGTTATGCTTTGCCGCTGGAGGGCAATAAAGCTCTGCAGACTAAAATGCTACCAGCAGGATAATTACGGGACGAGGCTAGCGAGGGGAGGGTTTGCGTGTGTGGTAGGGGTGGGTGGGTGGCTTGTGGTAACTAACTATCTTAGGAGTTTCTGGAAGGAGAATGAAGGAGAACAGCGGGAGTAAAAAACATGGTGAGAAGGAAGGAGGGTGGTCTTTATCATAGTATAGCTTAGGCAAGGTTGAGCAGGCTCAGTGCAGGGGGGCCAGTGTAGGACTCCCAGTTAAAGCCTTGTCCTTTTTGTGGGGAGGGCCAGCCTTGCCTGGTCCTTTGTGTGGGGAGGGTCAGCCTTGTCTCTGTATCTGTTCTCCCATGCAGTCGGGGGTCCCGTGTGTTTCTATCTCTGAATGTACCTATCTGTCAGTCTGTAATTGGGCTTCCTTTTGCTTCCTGGCTTTTCTCTGGCTTGTGCTTACAGTATCGTGAGGTAAGTAAAGAATGAATTGGATAGCACCTGTGCCCTAAAGGGAGTCATGGCTTTTCTTTCTGCCTCATTCTTTGGGGATTTTTTTATTACTCTATCATACTTGTCCCTTGTTTCCCTCCCTTCCTCACCTTCCTCCTTCTCTCCCTGAGGGCTGCTTTTAAATCTTGACTTTCCTCTCAGGAGCACCTTGGGGTAGGAGTAAAATCCAAGTGTGCCAGCCATTGACTGCTTCTACACCAGGACCCTAAAGGAGCCTTTCTGGAAAATTCAGCTCCCAGCTCCCTGAGACTGTCTTGGTTTGGGTAGTCCTGTGTCTACTCTTAGGCTTTCCATGGGTGATTAGGAGCAGTGGAATGGCAGGTGTCTTTTGGTCTGGGGGGTGACAAGTTGTCCTCCACCCCCTGCCCCCGTCCTGCCTCAGCAGCCCCCAGAAGACATCAAGGCACTCTCTTGGAACCGGCAAGTTCAACATATTTTGTCTTCTGCTCACCCCAGCGGCAAGGCAGTTGTGTGGGATCTCAGGAAGAATGAGCCTATCATCAAAGTCAGTGATCACAGCAATAGGGTGAGTCATGGAGCAAGATACAGGCTTGGGCTGTGGCTCCCTTCTCCTGCCTAGTTGCTTCTTCTCAGGCCAGGGCTCTGTTTTCAGCTGTGATGCCTGCGGATTCAGCCCCTAGCAGATTTCCTATTGAGAGTGAAAGCTTAGGGGGAAGCTACACAGAGTTGCTATGGGGGCTCCTAATGCTTCTTACTTATTTCCTGATGGCTGTGGTATTCCCAGTTACCTAAAGGAGACACAATACCTGCCCTCAGCGTGGTTCCATTCCAACTGGACAGAGAAAGTTCATAGCTAGAAGGGGCAAAGGACATTACCATGATGTCTGCTTTGTTCACAGATGCACTGCTCAGGCTTGGCCTGGCACCCAGACATAGCCACTCAGTTGGTGCTATGTTCAGAAGATGACCGTCTCCCAGTGATTCAGCTGTGGGACTTGCGCTTTGCCTCCTCGCCCCTGAAGGTGCTGGAGGGCCATGGCAGGTGGTGTCTCAAACTTCATCTACATTCTGGAGGGCAGGGGCATGATGACTTGGGTAGGGGGCAGTGAATACCTCATTTGAGCTACCAGCATCCTCCCTGTCTTCAAAGCCATCCCAATAAACACCCTGTCACTCAGTCCTAGCTCCAGCCCCAGTCAAGAGGGGTTCCTTTTGACCCAGAGGTTATGGTGAAGAGCCTGAGATTCCATCTAATTTCTAGAGGTCGGAGTGGAAGTGAGGTCATGAGAAATATTAAAGCCAGCATTTAGCCCCGCAGGAAAGTCTCCAGGTCGCCATCTGAGGACAATGCTCATTTCTCTAGGTCATAAGGTTGCCTTCTCCAAGGCATCTGCTTACAAAAAGAACCTTGGCTCCTGTCTGTCCTCTACACAGGCCTGCCTCTGAACTGAGCTCTTAGGCTTGCAGCAGCTTGCCCCAGTCTGGTTTTTTTCTATTGAAAAGGCCATGTTGCCTTTATAACTCCTTGGACTTTGAGAGTTAGGTCCTCACTACCCTGCAGAGCTAAGAGCACCCATAGCAATGAGTGCACCTCTGATTCATGCTGATTCGTAGTCCCTACTCTACAATCAGGGGGAGGAAGCAAGCCATCCTGCAGTGACCTATGGGGGGCAAAGTGATACAGTGCACAGTGCGTATGCTCTGGAAATTAACGTGGATTCTGGCTGCTTGACTGCTGAAAGTTTCTTAATGTTTCAAAGCCTCATTTCCCTCACTTGCAAAATGATACCAGACTGCTCATTTTGAAGGGATGAGATTTATCAGAGGCATATCAAGTACCTTACTCATAGCAGGCATTCAGCAAATGCCAGTTCTTCCTTCCTTTTTAGGGGCATCTTGTCAGTGTCATGGAGCCAGGCTGATGCTGAGCTGTTGCTCAGTAGTGCCAAGGACAACCAGGTCCTGTGCTGGAGCCTGGGGAGCAGCGAGGTAGGCTGGCCCTTCTGTGGGCGTGCTGGGATGAGAGCTGGATGGCAGGGGAAATCCAGTGGCACCTCTGTGTTCTGGAATGCCTTACCTACGCCAGCATTTCTCTAATGGTGCGTTCCCTCATATTAGGTGGCATATAAGCTACCCACACAGAGCAGCTGGTGCTTCGATGTGCAGTGGTGCCCTCGGGACCCTCCAGTATTCTCTGCTGCTTCTTTTGATGGCTGGATCAGTTTGTACTCTGTGATGGGTAGGAGCTGGGAAGTCCAGCAGAGACAGGCGGACAAGGTTTGAAGTGCTTAATGGAGAATGCTGGAGGGGAGGGGCTGTCTGTTGGGGAAAGAAGGGGAGAGTGAGACATATGGCTTGGGAAGAAATGAGAACTATTGAATTGTGGGAGGACAGGCCCCCTAGCTTTGGAAGGGCTGTACTTTTGCTCCAGTGGCCATTTTCCTGGTAGGATGTCAGTCCTGCTACAATACAAAGGAGGCCTTCACCTTGATTTTTGTTCTCAGATATTCCCTGTGGTATTTCAGGGACATTGGCCCTCCATGCAGGGACCATGATTTTGAATGTCTAAACTGTCCTATCTCCCTCTCTCCTGTAAATCCATTTTCTGTCACACTCCTCTGTAGACCTTAGAAGCAGTAGGTTTTCCAGAAATCTGTACTTCATGGGAATCCCACAATCACTGTTAGTCCCTGGGAATATGGAAGCCTGGCCTTTGTGGGCCAGATTAGGTATCTCAAGGACTCCTCCCAAAAGGGAATTTATAGATGGAGTTCACTATTTCAGGCGAGTGATGCAGGTATCCTTTTGCCCCCAGATCTCTTCTTCCTTCAGCAAAGGCCAGCCTCTTCCACCATTGCAGGTGCCCGAGCAAGTGGCCCAAGCATCATTAATACCGCCTCTGAAAAAAGCCCCCAAATGGATGAGAAGGCCAGCAGGTGTTTCATTTGCTGTAAGTGTAGTCTTTGTGCATGCTTGTGTGTGTGGGTGCTAGTGAAGCCTACCATGCACCCAGCATAGAGCTGTCTGTGTTCCTTGGGAGATATTTTCTCATCTACCTGGATCTCAGATCAGATCCCACTTTACTGCTCAAGCAGAGTGTTACTACTGTAGCTTCCCTCCCTCCCCTTTTACCTGCTTGGTGTGCCAATCCTGCATCAAGGGGATTGATTGCTTTAGACCTCTTAGTTACGGAGAATTGCCTGAGATTCCACCTGATTTTTCTCTTACCTTTACATGTCTGGTTGGTAGTGAGTCCAGCTATGAAATGGTTAGAATACACAGCAGGAAAGAAAAAGCAATAGATTTCATCCTGCCACTCCTCTGCTCAAAACCTTTGACCCGATTTATACACAGAGCCCCATTTATAAGTATCTTTCCAGTTTTTATTGCTACTTTATTCCCATGTGTTTTCTATAATCCAAATAAATACGACTCCCTTCTGTTCCATGAATAACTCCTCAGCTCTGCTGCCTCCATCTGTACCCCACTCTTTGCTTCTTTCTCAGGCCATTGAGTCCTGCTACAGACTTTCAAGGTCCCTCATGAGGCCTGTCTTTACCCCTAGTAAAAACTTAACCTCAGTTCTGTAATCTCACAGATTACAGAAAGTATCCTGTAATGGCACTTTATAACTGTACTAAACTTACTTATATGCATGTCTCGAGACCCTGCGAAGTAATAGACTCCTTGAGGATGGGGTCCACATCTTGTTTATTTCTGTCTGTAAAGCAGGGCTTCTCAAACTTTAACGTGAAGGACATTTTTTAGGGATCTTATTAAAATTCAAGCTCTGGTTCATTCAGTCTAGGGTAGGGCCCAAGATTTTGATTTTTCATCAAGTTCCCTGGTGATGGCCTTGCAGCTGGTCTGAGGAGTAGCAAGACCCTAAAATATCAATACCTAACCCAATGTTTTACATATTAGGTTTGAATGAAGAGCAGGTGCACAAAAGTAGAGGTGCTTGTTTTAGAGCCAACAGTTTTATTCGGGAGGTAAGACCATCCAACACAGTCAGAAGAGGTGAGGTGAAGGATTCTGAGATCAAGTGGCCTGAATTCTTATTGATCTGTCACTTATCAGCTGGGTAACCTTAAGCACATCAATGAACCCAACTTCACAGTGTTCTTATCTGTAAAACGGGGTTAGTGATACCTGCCCAGCTTACAGTTGGTGAATTAACATGAACCTCAAGTAAGATTATAGATAAGCACTTTGTCAAACTATTTAGTACTACACCAATCCAAATTAAGATGGTTTTATTTAACAGCCACTTAAGCTTAGATTTTGTGCTGTGGGAGTCAAAAGAAGAATTCTGCCTGGGGAAGTTCATTAAGGAGGGGAGTCTTAGGAAGGGAAATAGTGAATGGCTTGGGGAATACTACAGGAGTTGGCAACCTTGGCTGCAGTTGGAATAACCTGAAGAATTTTTAAAATGTTGATACCCATTCCTACTTCCAGAGATTCTGGTTTTATTCTTTGGGGTATAGCCTGGCAACTCTGAACAGTTCCCTAGGTGACTTTAATATGGAGCCAAGGTGGAGAACTGCTGGAGAAAAGGACCTTTTCTAAACTCTGTGTGTATGCTGAGTGCTTGATATAAAATAATCTGTATTCTCACCAGTAATCTGGTGAGAAGGATGCTTACTTTGAGGTGCTGTGGTGGGTGAGGGTATAGAAGCAACAATGACGTGGGCATCTGGGGGCTGTGGAACGGTCACATGAGTGAGCAGTGAGGGAGGTGCTGCAGAGATGGGTCTGGCCATGATTTTGGAGGATTTTGCAAATAACAGGCAGAGGAGCTTTAGGTCTCTCCTGTGGCCTCTGAAATCATCAAAAGCTCCTGAGTAGCAACAAGTACAGGGAGTCAGTCTAATGCTTGGATTGGAGGCAGGAAACTAGAGGCTGGCAGCCTATTCCAGCAATCTAGGTGAGCTAGCACTGGGGATGAGACAGGCGCCTGCATGAGGGACATTGAACACAAAGAGGTAAGCTTGGTTGTTGCTTGGCTGTGGTAAGCATAGTGACCGATGATGCCGAGGTGTTGGTCCAGGTGACTGGGAGGAGGGTGGGACCAGGACAGGTGAGGAGAAGATGACTACCATGTGCTAAAATTTGAAGATGATGGTGCTAAAAATGCAGAGGTGGTTTTGGTATGGGGGCACATTTGCTTCTCAATTCCTGATTTTATCCCACCCCCAGTAGTTCCCTTTTTTATTGATTTCCTATCCTAGAATTGACCAATGTATAGCCTTTCCTGTGGTCCTGACATGGTGTTCATTTTTAACTTGAAGGCATGACTTGTACCCTTCTTGTTTTTCCTTGCCAGTTTGGGGGGAAGCTGGTTACCTTTGGCCTTGCCAGCACCCCTGCCCCTCCGATGCCACAGCCTTGCCTCCACCCAGTCTTCATCAGTCAGGTCAGCACGGAGTCTGAATTTCTGATGCGGTCAGCTGAGCTGCAGGAGGCCCTACGGTCAGGAAATTTCCTCCATTATTGTCAGAACAAGATTCAGCAAGTGTCACAGCAAAGCGAGAAGGTGCTTTGGCAGTTCCTGAAGGTAGGAAGCCTGAAAGCTGAGTGCTCAGAAGTGTCTTCCCAAAGCTGGGTGCTCCAACCTCTGTCAGCCCTGGGGGATGCATAACCACGCTCTGACCCAGACTTCAGAGGCCCTAACCCCTATTGTGTTTTCTCCCCCATAGCACTCACCCTGTGGGCCCAAAATCTCAAAGATGATTTGTGTCTAGGAAAGCTGAATAGTGCAAGTGACATTTGCCTTTTTTGCTACTGTTGCCTTTCTTCTGGATACTTTACCAGAGCCAAGGTGAAGGCTTGCACAGTGCCATGCCAAAGGGCAGATAAGGTGATAGGAAGGGAGAATAAGGGAAGGGAAAGGAAAGGAAGAAGATTAGCCAAAAGAGTATATCATCATAAGAAGGCTTTGAGTTTGTTTCAAGCAACCCAAAGCAAGTCATTGTTGGACTCAGGGCTTCAAGCCTCATTCTGTTCTGGAGGCATGGCTTCAGTTACAGTACTAATTTAATTTCAAGATGCTTATGACAGGCCCTGGCTGGTGGCACAGTGGATAAGGCACCTGCCTGCAAACCCAAGGATCACTGGTCTGATTCCTCAGTCAGGTCACTTAACCAGGTTGCACACCAGGTCTCCAGCCAGGTCCGTAGCTGGAGGCAGGTGAAAGGCAACTGTACATTTATGTCTTTCATCCTTTCTGCCTCTCTCCTTCCCCTCTATCTAGAAGTAATAAATAAAACCTTTTTTTAAAAAAAGATGCTTATGACAACAGGAGGAGTGCCATTGCTATCAAAGGAAATGAGCAAATGAGAGAAAGAGAAATAACTGAAGGGACAAGCAGGGCAAGGCTTTTTGTCATCTTTGTAAAGAAGAATGCAAAAAGAACAAGGCCTTGTGCTGGGGGTCTGAGAAGGACTCAGGACCTGTGCTCTAGACATAGTAGAGCTTAATGAAGGTAGACACTAGGAATCAGGAGGAGGAGAAAAGGGTTTGAAAGACATCATCAACTAGAGACTGAGGCTAGAAAAAGATGTGGGAAGAGAAGAGAAAGGATGCTTTTGTTATAAGCAGGATACAGGTAACAGCTTTAGGAATGGTGGGGTGGGAAAGAGAAGAGAAGGTGTGATCAAGAGAGACGGAGTGATCAGGAATTCAGCCTTTTCACTTAGGCAGCAGTGCCCATAGATAGGACAGAGGGAAGTTGGATTGAAAAGGTCCCCAAGAGGTCCTGAAGCTGAGTGTGGATGAACAGTTCCCAGGAAAGAGCATGAAGAAGGAGAGGGCCTGAGAGGCTATGAAAAAGATGGCAGTCAGAATTCAAGGTTCAGTGTAGGATAAATGAAGGGCCCAGACTTGCAAATCCAGATTAGAGAGAGTCTCAGGAAGCCTTGGCCCTCAGTATGTGGGATGAGCTGATTTTGTTTACTATATCCATGCACCTTCCAGCAGGAGTCTTCTCAACTAGACAGACTCAGAAGACTCGCTTGGTATCATCTCTTTAGAAAGTCATGGGATAGGAAACACAGCTTTGTCAGTAGGGCAGCAGGAGGTGTGCCCTTCTGGGGCAGTCCTTGCAGCTACCCACACAGCAGTGCAGAGTTCACTTCTTCAGTGCCCAGAAGATAGCTCAGGTGCAGGGAGTTAAGATGTACACAAACATCGGACAGGTGTGTAAATTGCCCTGGCTTAGATACCTCAAGCCCACAAGAACCAATGTCTCTTGTACCAACTCCAAAAGTGTAGCTTCTAGAGTCTCTGCAAGGAATCATTCAGTTACAAAAATCCTTGCAATCAGGGAAGCCCAGAACATGGTGTCCACATCAGTTATTTATAGTTTATATAGTTCTAGCCCAAAAGCAATTTACTAATCACAAGCAATGTTGCCTAGAAATATAACATTTTATTTTTATCAGGTTACCAGGGTAACAGATCTAGGAAGTCAACTGAAGGTATTGGCCTTAGTAGGGTCCTTCTGGTAGTACAAAGAACTATATTTGGGGATACATGGGCACAGATGTCCAGCTTTAGCAGGAGAGGGTCATTCACATTCATTTGATGGAGACATCTGTGTTCTGTGGTCCCTTAGGTGACCTTGGAGCAAGACTCCAGAATGAAATTCCTAAAGCTATTAGGATACAGTAAAGATGAGCTTCAGAAGAAGGTAAGTTGCTTTCACATCAGTAACACATACCTAATATGTAGAGAAGAGAATACTGTCAGTAAAAATTATCTCAGAGTACCTTTTCCTGGGCTCCATTAATGCATATACAAACATTTGACCTCCTGGAGTTAGGCTATTTCCCAAGAAAACAGCTCAAGGATCACGGAGAGTCTAGTCGGTAGGGTTTGGAGGTGGTAAGAAAGTATAATACTTACTTGACCTTGTGTTGGGAAGCGTGGTATTCATAAGTCTCTCTTTGCAGGTGGCCACTTGGTTGAAGAGTAACTCAGGGCTGGGTCAGAGCTCTCAACCCAAGGGAGATAACCTCAACAATAACAGACAGCAGGCCTTCTGCAGCCAGGTGTGGTAGGAGTCCAGCCAGCAAGACCTACAGTAGCACAGGAGACTGGCTTTTAGGGCAGTTTCCCCTTTCTGGCCCTTTGCTTTGCTGTCACAAAGTGCTCTGCTTCTTTAGAAGTCTTCAGACTCCTTCCTGTCTTAGGACCACAATCAGGCAGAGTCCATATGCTTTTGGTTTGGGAGTGGAGCTATATTTTAACCGTGAACTAGAGTCCTTCCCAAACCTTACCTATTTGTTCTTTTAGCTTTACCCATTAAGGGCCAAATATAGTAGAGCTCCCAGAGAGCACTACTAAGTCTGTCTGCAGGGGTCAATTCCTAAGTAGTCACTTCCGTCCTTCCTTCTACAGGCCTCCAAACACACCACAGAGGAAGTCTGTGCCTCCTCAACCTTCTTTGATGAGCTGGTCCCTCAGAACATGACTCCATGGGAGATCTCCATCACCGAAGGTACCCTGACTCTGAGGGACAGAACCCTCTGCATGGGAGTAGGTGGGCTCAGAGTTCTGGCTTGAGGATATTTTCTTCTTGTCCCCTACCTCCTGCCTCCCTCCCACCATCACAAATGCTGGGTGGTTCTGTTTCTGGCTAGAGCACTTTGATTTTCATGGATATGTCCTTCCTATGAAAGGCCATCTACTAAGATATTTTTTTCTATCCCTCTGTGTTTTTGCTTTGGGGACTCTGAGCCCTTTTCTTGCTGAGCGAGTCACACATCACACCTGTGATGCTGCCACAGGAGTCTCTCCCTCACCTTGGGTTCTGTCCTTAAAGACTTACCATTGGACCTGGGCATCCCAGGATACCCCACTACATTTTATTGTTGGGGAATGGAACTTGGGAGTTTGTTTGGGCAAGAGAAGTTGAGTGATACGGGTATAAGAGGTGTGCTGTGGGCTCTGCAGGGAACAGGAAGCTGTGGTCTGAGGGGGCGCAGGTTAACATGGAGGGGCACCTCTGCCTGCAGACACAGACGGACTGTTGAGCCAGGCCCTCCTGCTTGGTGAGCTGGGCCCTGCTGTGGAGCTGTGTCTGAAGGAGGAGCGCTTTGCAGATGCCATTATCTTGGCCCAGGCTGGGGGAGCAGAGCTGCTGAAGAAAACACAGGAACGCTACTTTGCCAAGAAGAAAACCAGAATCTCCTTGGTAACTGCCAACCATGCAGGGGGAGAGGAGGGGATTACTTGGACCTGGTCAGGTGGATGCCCACACCTTGGGACTGGTGTCTAGAGGATTTGCCAAACTCTTCCTTTTCCCATTTTAACCACTATGACCTCATCCTGAGCCCCTGGTCAATGGTCTAACAGGAAGCCTGCTTCTGAGTGGCTTTTCTAGCACATTCCTGTGCATGACCCCTGCTGTCTGTGCTGGAATGGGTGGTTGATGGCCTCCTTTTCTCTCTTCCCATTGCAGCTGCTTGCCTGTGTTGTACGGCAGAATTGGAAGGATATGGTGTGTTCCTTTAGCCTGCAGAACTGGAGAGAGGCACTGGCCTTGCTACTGACATACTCAGGGCCAGAGAAGTTTCCTGAGCTCTGTGGTAGGTGGCCCTAGGCTTTAGGATGGAGTGGTGCAGCTCCAGTGTGGAGCTGGTGGACATGCTGAGGAAGGAAGCAGACGAGAAGCCCAAGCTCTGGGAGGCCAGGCCACATTATCAGAGCCAAGTTCTGGTTCAACTGGGAGGCAAGGACTGTAGGGCATGCCCTTACTTTCATTTGTTGTCCTGTTTTACTTTTTCTTGTCATGTCTTGAAGCAAGAGCTTTGCCCTTCACTGTGGAGCAGGGTGAGCCTCAGTGTTGTCCCATGGTTCATGATCCTCTACCCATTTCCAAACAGGAAGGGGAGAAGGAGCAAAGGGAAGTGTGACCTTAAAGAAGTTTCCATCTCTCTGCAGACATGCTGGGTACTCGCATGGAGCAGGAGGGCGGCAGGGCACTCACCTCCGAAGCCAGACTCTGTTATGTGTGCTCAGGGAACGTGGAGCGGCTGGTGGAGTGCTGGGCAAAATCCCACCAGGCTTCATCCCCCATGGCTCTACAGGTACTCTTCTCCGCAGGGCACTTGTCCCTCCATCCCAGGTCCTTAGGCGAGGCTGGTGGTGGGGCTTCGCAAGGATATCAGAGTGAGCCTTCTGGGGACCCAGGCTGGAGTCAGGGTTCTAGCAAAGGGAAAAGGGCTCCTAATGTCCAGGACCTTCTCTAAAAATTGAGCTATCACTTCCTTCCCTTCTTAGTCAGGGAGACTGAGCAGCAGCTACTTAGGTGTTAATCTTCATATTTTTTTTCTTCCTTTGGATTTGGTTATATAGGTTTATTCTATGTTTGAATAATTGTGAGCCTGGGCCTTCTATTAGCTGCTGTGAAAAATTCTGTGGTTTTAAATTATACCAGACATTTTGCAATTAACCAGAGAAGATGGGGGTCACAGACTTATGGGGAGACAAAGTCACACATAAAACAGTAGTATATCTGAGTCTGAAATTGCTGGTGTACTAGCAGAAAGGGTAAAGAAAGAAAGAAAAAAAAAAGAAAAAAAAGAAGAGGTAGAGATATACAAGACTCTTAAAACCCCCATGGTCCCACTTGAACCCAATGCTAATAGCTTGGGAGGTGAGGCCAAGTGTCCCTTCTCTAACTATCATGTCTCCAGTATATCATCACCTGTGTCTTCCCTGGCTGTGGCCAGGTACCCTTCTTTCCACATTGGGAAGTACCCGGGTGAGTTGCCTGAGGTTCAAGAGCAGGATGTCCTTTGAAGAAGGCTGACTGCCCTCATCCTTGTTCCTCCAGGACTTGATGGAGAAGGTAATGGTCCTAACCAAGAGTTTGGAGCTAATGCGGGGTCCTGATGGGGTGAGCCCAGGCCCTGCCACCACCTACAGAGTCACTCAGTATGCCAGCCTCCTGGCAGCCCAGGGCAACCTGGCCACTGCCATGAGCTACCTACCTAATGACTGGGTTCAGGTGAGTGGGGCCGCAAGGAAAGAGCAAACTACTCCATTCAGTCATCTAACATTGCTGAGCACTTCCATATTAACTGCTGAAGCTTCCAGGGTAAATAAGACCTAATCCCTCAGGAAGCTCACAATCTCTTGGGGGAAAATCCGATGTTACTAACCCATATTATAACAGGAGCTTACAATAAGCACTTTGGGACTCTGGGGAAGGGGCTAATTTTGCCTGCAGAAGTCAAGGAAGACTTCTGAGTGGTTAGAATTGACAAGCTGGACCTTCAAAGAGAAGTAGCTAACCAGCAGATGCAGAGTGAGCGATCTAGGCAAAAGAACAGCAAGGAGGGAGGCTCGGCAGGGGTTAGGGATCTTCGAGTCATCTAAGGTGGCTAGAGTGTAGAGGGTCAGTTGAAGCTTGAATGCTGTATGAGTCCAGGCTTGTAAGGAAGATGTTTGCTTGTTATAATTCTACTTAACTCAGTCTTCATTATTATGACTTTTCTAGCCACCAGTTCAGCAACTGAGAGATCGACTTTTTCATGCCCAGGGTGCTGATGTCTTGAGCCAACAGCCTCCTCCTTTCCCCTTTCCCCGAGTCATTGTGGGAGCTACCCCCCACTCTAAAGAGATATTATCTTGCAAATTGGGATTCCAGCCTTCTCACCAGGTAACATCTTGTTTGTTCATTGAGTTGTTCATTCATTCAGAAATACTCATTAATGTCTACTAAGTATCAGGCATGGTTCTAGGTACTTGGAATATATTAGTAAACAGAAATGATAAAAATTCCTGACTTCATAAAGCATAGCTTCACTTATTTTTCTAATAGCTACGTATTGAACACCTGCTAGGCTGTTAGGCACACAAACCATTATCTTTGCCCTTAATTAGCTCTTAGCCTAGTGGAAAGATGATAATGTAAAAATTATGGTAAAATTCTAAGTGTTATAATTGCGGTATGATATGGTATCATGAGATCACCCATAAGAAAGCAATGTATTCTGGGGTAGGTGGGAAGTTTAGGGAATATTTCAGAATGAGTCTGATGTTTGAGCTAAGTCTTGAAGATTAAAAGTTATTTAGGCAAAGAAAGGGGTAGGTAGTTAATGGCTATTTTGGGCAGAAGGAACAGCATGTACAAAAGCATTGAAGGGACCCTGAGCAAAGCCCATTTGAGGAACTACTAATATATTTTTTAAAGGTTTTATTTACTATTTCTAGAGAGAGGGGGAGGGAGGAAGGCAGAGAGGGAGAAAAACATCAATGTGTGGTTGCCTTTCACCTGCCTCCAGCTATGGACCTGGCTGGAGACCTGGCTTGCAACTTGGTTATGTGCCCAGGCTGGGAATCGATCCAGCAACCTTCGGGTTTGCAGGCTGGTGCCTATCCACTGTGCCACCAGTTAGGGCTTAATATTTTTTTTAAAGTATTTTATTTATTTTTAGAGAGGGGGAAGGGAGGGAGAAAGGGAGAGAAACATCAGTGGGTGGTTGACTCTTACCCACAGCTGGGGACCTGGCCTGCAACCTAGCCATGTACCCTGACTGGGAATTGAACCCCTAACTCTTTGGTTGGCAGGTTGGTGCTCAATCCACTGAGCCACACCAGCCAGGGCAGAAACTACTAATATTTTAATGAGGTTGCACCAAAGGACCTTGTTGCAGTGGAGTGGGCTTAGATGAAGCTGCAGTTAGATCAGGAAGGACCTGGTAGTCTGAGCTAAAGAGTTTAGATTTAACCCTGAAATTGATAGCAGTTGGGAACTATTAAATAATCCTATGCAGGGGAATGGCTTGCTCTGTGTTAAGAAAGGGCAAGGCTGGAGGCTCTGCAGCAAGACATGAGGGGTATGTGAAATAACCCAAAGTTGGGAAGAGATGTTGGATTTGAGATACTTAGTAGGGAGAATTGACAGAAATTGGTGATAGTTTAGAGGAGTGTGTTAAGTTGAGGGACTGGTCCCTTTGTTCCTTGCCTGTAAGTCTGGCCAGATGGATAGGGTGCTGTTAACTTATGATACCGGGAGCTGACTGGAGGGGCTGGGGAACAAAATCCAATGAGATTGTAAATAGAGGTATCAGGCAGAAGCTCTGATGATTGATTGATCCTCTCCACCATCAATTCTATCTCTCATTTTCTTTCTTTTCTCCCCCTTCTTCCCTTATTATTCTTTTTCTTCTTCTCCCTCTGTCTTTTTTATTTTTAAATAATTATAGAGTCACAGGAAATCACAAATAACCTGGAAAGTCTCATGCATCCTAGTTCCACCCCACCCATGCCACCATTCCATAACCACCACAGTGCAATAACAAAACCAAGAAATTGACATTAGTATAATCCATAGATTCAAAGTTTATATTCAGATTTTACTAGTTTTATGTGTGTATGTGTAATTATGTAAGACTTTGTCTGTTTATCTATTTGAGTCCTTCACAAAATAACATTTAAAATTTTTGTTCATTTTTTAATTTTGTAGGGTCCAATTTATTGTTGTCTTTCAATGGATCTTGCTTTTTGTGTAAAGTTCAAGAACTCTTTGCCTAGCCAAGGCCCCCAAATATTTTCCTATGTTCTTTCTTGAAGTTTTATGTTTTACAATTAAGTCCATGTTACTTTGAGTCAATGTCTATGTGAAGTGTGAAGTTTATGTTGTTTCATTTTCTTGCTAATGGATTTCCATGTATGGAAAAAGCTGGTCCTCCTCCACTGAATTGATTTTGCTCCTTTGTAAAAAATTAATTGGCCCTGGCTGGTGGCACAGTGGATAAGGTACTGGCCTGTGAACCCAAAGGTCACTGGTTTGATTCCCAGCCAGGGCATATAATCAGGTTGCAAGCCAGCTCTCTAGCCAGATCCATAGCTGGAGGCAGGCGAAAGGCAACCATACATTGATGTTTCTCTCCCTCTCTACCTCTCTCCCTACCCCCCTCTCTAAAAATAATAAGTAAAATCTTTTAAAAAAATTAATTGGGCATATTCATGTTGATTTATTTCTCACTTCTCTGTTCTGTTCCATTGATCTATGACTTTATCCCTCTGCCAATACCGCTCTGTTTTGATTATCTACCTCTGTACAGTACACCTTGACTTGAGGAAGAGTAATCCCTCCACTTTATTTTTCCCTTTTCAAAATTTCTCTGTGTACTCTAGGACCTTGCCCTTCCTACATAAATTGTAGAATAAGCTTGTCTATGTCTACAAAGAAACTTACTAAAATTTTGACAGGACTTGTATCAAAACTATAGAATAATATAAGAATTAACATCTTCAGCATGCTGAGTCTCCTCATCCATGAACATGGTATGTCTCTGCATTGCTGTGTCTATCAGCATTTTATAATTTTCATGTTAAAGATCCTGGCATGTTTTGTTAATTTCAAACCTAAGTACAGTCATACTTTAGTATTTGGCAGCTTCAGACCTTGTCAAACCTGATACTCACCACGTTTTGCTAAGAAAACAATGTTTCAGTACTTGGCACTTGCTCAGGACTTGTTGCACTTGCTAGAACTCATGTGAACCATGATGCAGCCCCACAAGAAAAAATTTCGTACGGGAAAAATTCCTTTGATAGTCACCGGTTTCAGCACTTGCCTTGAGTTCTAGAACCAATTAATGATGAGTACCTTGGTACCACTGTATTTAATTTTTTCTTGAGCAATTTAAAATCCAATAATAATGCATTTTTAATTTTGGTTCTCACTTTTTTATTTTCACTAGATACAAATGCAATTGATTGTGTTTGTGTGTTAATCCTGTGTCCTGTAACTTTTTAATGTTCAGTAATGAGTTTCCTGAACTCATTTAATAGCCCTAGGTTTTTTTGTGGATTCTTTGGGATTTTCTAGGTAGACAGTCATGTTGTCTGCACATAGTTTTATTTATTTTTTCGTTCTCCCCAACCTGTATGCCTGTAATTTTCTTTCCCTTGTCTTATTGTAGTACTAAAATAAGAATGGTGAGAGTAAACACATCCTTGACTTGTTTCCAATCTTAAAAGTAAATATTCTATTCAGTCTTCCACCATTAAGTATGATGTTAGCAGTGAGGTTTTTTAATACACCCTTTTATTTTTTCATTTTTGAATATATTTTATTTAACCAAACATGTTATTTTCTCAACAAGTAATCAAAAAACATATTTATGAGATATTTTGCATCTTTTTCTCTGCTAGTCTTCCATATCCATGGTGATTTTACATGTATGCACTCTTTATGAGGCTGAGGGAATTTCCATGAATTCCTAGTGTACTGCATCATGAATCAGTATTAAATTTTGTCATTTGTTTTTTATGCATTGTTTTTTGTAATCAAATGATTTTTCTTCTTCTTTTTTTCTTTTTAAAAAGTTTTATGTTCCATTTTTTTAGAAAAAAGCTTTTTATTTATTATATCCAGAGAGAGGGGAAGGAGAGGGGCAGAGAGGGAATGGAACATCAATGTATGGTTACCTTTCACCTCCCTCCAGCCACAGACCTGGCTGGAGACCTGGCTTGCAACCTGGTTATGTGCCCTGGCTGGGAATGGAACCAGCGACCTTTGGGTTCGCAGGCCGGTGCCTTTCCACTGAGCCACCAGTCAGAGCTGATTTTTCTTCTTTAGCCTATTGTTATGGTGAATTATACTGATTGATTTTTAAATATATTGAACTAGCTTTGCATGACTGGGAATAAATTCCACTTGATTGTGGTATATTATTTTTTAATATACATTGTTAGATTTGATTTGCTAAAATTTTGCTGAGGACTTTTGTGTCTTAAGTTTATAAGAAATATTGGTCTGTAGTTTTATTTTATGCTGTGTTTGTCTTGTATTGTTATCAAGGTAGTACTGACCTCATAAAATAAGTTGGGAAAAATTTCATGTTTTCGGAAAGATACTGTGTAAACTTTGTGTTAATTCTTTGATGCATGGTAAAATTCTCCAGTGAAACTATCTAGGCCTAGGGATTTATTTTGGGGAGAGCTTTTTAATTACAAATTTCATTCTTTAACAGTTATAGAGCTATTTGTTATTTATCTAATTTTGACTGAGTTTTAGTAGTTTATAATTCTTAAGGAATTGATCCTTTTTTTTCTTAAAATTGTCAAATTTAGGAATGTAAAGTTATTTTTAGAGTATTCCTTTATTATCCTTTGAATGGCTGCAGGGTCTGTTATAATATTCCCTGTTTCATCCCTGATATATTTTTTAATTAATTTTTAAAAAGATTTTATTATTTTTAGAGAGAGGGGAAAGGAGAGAGGCAGAGAGGGAGAGAGACATCAATGTATATGGTTGCCTTTCACCTGCCTCCAGCTATGGACCTGGCTGGAGACCTGGCTTGCAACCTGGTTATGTGCCCTGGCTGGGAAGGGAACTAGCGACCTTTGGGTTTGGAGGCTGGTAGCCTATCCACTGTGCCATATTTTTTTTTAACTGTAAATTAAATTTATTGAGGTGACATTGGTTAATAAAATTATATAGGTTTTAAGTGCACATTTCTGTAATACATCATCTGTATATTGCATTTGTGTGCTTACCACCCTAAGTCATACCTCCTTTTGTCGCTATTATCTTTGACCTCCTTTACCCATTGCTACCTGCCCACACACACACATATTTCCTTTTCCTTCTGGTAACTGCCATATTATTGTTTGTGTCTGAGTTTTTGTTTGCCTTTAAATTTTTAAAAATTGATTTTAGACAGAAAGGGGAAGAGGGAGAGAGGCATCAATTTGTTGTTCCATTTATTCGTACATTCATTGGTTGCTTCTTTTTCTTTAAAATTTTATTTATTTATTTTTAGAGAGAGGAGAAGGGAGAGAGAAAGAGGGAGAGAAACCTCTAATTGCCTCTAGCATCCCCCTCCCCAAGTGGGAAACTGGCCTGCAACCCAGGCATGTGCCCTGTTAGGGAATTGAACCAGTGATCTTTCAGTTCACAGGCTGGCACCTAATCCACTGAGCCACATCAGCCAGGGCACTGGTTGCTTCTTGTATGTGTTCTAACCAGGGATCAAACCCACAACATTGGCATTCTGGGGCATATTGGGATGATGCTCTAACCAACTGAGATATCCAACCAGGGTGTTGGTTTGTCTTGTTTGTTTGTTGCTTTTGGTTTTATATCTCACATATGAGAGAAATCATATAGTTCTTGACTTTTTTCATCTGACTCATTTTGCTAAGCATATTTTCCAGATCCATTTTTGTTTTCACAAATGGTAGTATTTCATCTTTTCTTACGGCTCAGTAGTATTCCATTATATGTACACCGCATCTTCTCCATCCAATTATCTATCTAAGAACACTGTGGTGGTTTTCATGTCTTGGCCACTATGAATAATGCTGGAATGAAAATAAGGGTGCATATATCTTTACAAAAAATGTTTTTAAATTTTTTGGTTAGAACCCAGAAGTGGAGTTGCTGGGTCATATGGTAACTCTTTCTTAATTTTTTTGTGGAACCTCCATATTGTTTTCCATAGTGGCTGTACCAGTTTACATTCCCACCATCAGGAATGGGGATTCCTTTAGCTCCCAACCTCTCCAACACTTGTCATTACTTGTCTTGTTGATAATAACCATTCTAACAGATGTGAGGTGGTATCTCATTGTAGTTCTGATTTGCATTTCTGTAATAGCTAATGAAGTTGAACATATTTTCATATATCCTTTGGTCATTTGTATGTATTCTTGAAAAAAGTGTCTGTTCATGTCCTCTGCTCATTTCTAAATTGGATTGTTTCGGTTTATGTTGTTGAGTTGTGTGAGTTCTTTGTATATTTTGGTTATTAACCCTTTATCAGAGGCATTGCTAGCAAGTATCTTCTTCCATTCAGTTAGTTACCTTTCTGTTTGTTGACAGTTTCATTTTTCTGTGCAGAAGTGTTTTAGTTTGATATAGTCTCATTCACTTATTTTTGCTTTTACTTCCCTTGCTTTTGAGGTCAAATTAATAAAATCCTGCCTAAGACCAAGGTCCATAAGCTTCATATTTTCTTCTATATAAGTTATTGTTTCAGGTCTTATATTTAGGTATTTGATCCATTTTGAGTTAATTTTTGTACATGGTTGAAATAGTAGTCTAGTTTTTTCTTTTTTTAATGTGACTTTCCAATTTTTCCAGCACCATTTATTGAGGAGGCTTTTTTCTTTTCACTGTATAGTTTTGGTTTCTTTGACAAAAATTATTTGCCCACATACATGTGGGTTGATTGCTTGGCTTTCAATTCTATTCCATTGGTCTCTGTGTCTGTTTTATGGCTAATACTATGCTGTTTTGATAGTATAATTTGAAGTATAATTTGCTTTGTAGTATAATTTGAAGTCATCAAGATCAGTCATCCCTGTCTGGTGTCTTCTTGTGTCTTGTGTCTTCTCTTTTTATCTTTGTCAGTTTTTATAGGGATTTATAAACTTTGTTTTTTGAACTAGCTTTTTGTTTCATTTTTTTCTATAGTTTTTCTACTTTCAAATACTTACCTGTTACCCTCTTTGCAAGTACAATCCTTTATTCTCTTCATAGGTTCCCACTTCATCTACAAGGCCAAGGATTTTCACAACTCAATCGTCATTAGTGATGCCCTTGGCACCCTCCCATCCTGGCCCTTATCAAGGCTCCAGAATGCAGAATGTAGGAGACTATAAAGCACCTGAGCCTCAGGTAGCCCACCCTGTGCCCCTGGGCCCTGGGGTAAGGCCTGGTAAGTGAGTGAGTGATCTGTTTCAGCGGAACATAGAGGAAACCAATTAGCATGACCAGCATGGATTAGAGAGGCAATGTGTATATTTAGTGAAAGGAACTTGGAATTTGATGTCAGAATTCTCAGTACTATCACTTACTGGCTTTGTACCTGTGGGCAATATACTATTCTTTTTGAAAAGTAAGAGTAGTTGTTATGTTGTTTATTTCAACCACACAGTATTGTTTTGAGAGTCAGATGAGGAATACAGTTAAAAGTACTTTGTATGTGGTAGATCTCCATACACATGTATTAATCATTTATTATTATTATTGCTATGTTTTTAAAAATTATAAATTATTATTGTTGGCCCTGGCTGGTAGCACAGTAGATAAGGTTCTGGTCTGCAAACCCAAAGGTTGCTGGTTCGGTTCCCCAGCCAGGGCACATAACCAGGTTGCCAGCCAGGTCTCCAGCCAGTTCTGTAGCTGGAGGCAGGTGAAGGCAACCATACATTGATGTTTCTCTCCCTCTCTGCCTCTCTCCCTTCCCCTCTCTCTGAAAACAATAAATAAAATATTTATAAAAATGTATTATTGCTGCCTATTCCCCCCTCATGTGCTTTGAGTCTCTCCCACATTGAAATTTGGTGACAAATGACCTGTTTCTGTTCCACTTTAGCTTTATCCCAGCCACAGCTGCTAAGAGGGCAAAGGGCACAAGCTCCTAACCCTGTGGAATTCCCTGGAACGTGGCCTCTTCCTGGTCCTCCTACCCCCATGGCTCCCTCAGGCATCATGCAGCCTGGCTCTGCCTCACTGCCTGAGACCATTCAGCTGCTCCCATTCCTTCCTGTGAGACCACCAGGTCTCAGCCCTATGAGCTCCCAGCCCTCAGCTCCTCCTGTTAGCTTCCCTACAGCACACCCTCCATGGGGACCAAGTGCTCCATGCTCTAGTGCCATCCAAACCACTGGCACCTTGACTCCTCACCCAGGTCAGTCTTCTTTCCATGGCTTTCCTTTCCTCAGTTTTGCCTCCCTCTCCTCCCCTCCCCACTACCACCCTGGAGTCTCTTCCTCAAGCCAATGACCTGGGGCCCCTTGGGTTGGAGAATGGCAATTGAGAGTGTGACTGGTCTTCAGAGGGAGGTGTGGTAGACTCCAGCTAAAATAATTTTGATGGCCTTCAGACTAAGAATTTCCCATGTTGCTGACCATGGCCCTAAATACTGCTATCTTTGTATTATATAGGATCTCAAGATGCCTTGAAAAATGTTCCAGCTCCCAGGACGAACCCCCAGAGGAGACAGGTCAGTGCACCTCCCCACCTACCTCTTCATACATTTACCAATGACCCACACTTTAGTATCTTACAAATTCAGCTGTCCTTCCCATTCTCAGGCATGCGTTCTGCTCTCTTTTTTCACACTCTTCTCTCCTTAGCCCCCTCCTCTTTCCTTCCTATATATACAGGGTGGGGCAGAAATAAGTTTACAGTTGTGCATATACAAAACACAATTTATTCTTGTATTACTTATTAATTATTGTATTATTTTCCATATAAACAACTGTAAATCTACTTCTGCCCCACCCTATATACACCAGTCTTTCCACTTCCTGGTTTCCCACTCACTATTCTGTCTCCTGCTCACTCATAATTTCTGCCACTCTTTTAAACCAGGGCCTAGAAAGTCTCTCAGTTTAGACTCATGTTCCTCTCCTTTTCACTCTTTAGTTGCCAGAGACATTTATATCCACCGCACCAATTACTGCTCCAGTTATGAGCCTTACTTCTGAGCCACGAGGGATCCTTTCCTCACAGCCCCCTGTGCCTGGTGTGGCTCATGCTCCCCCTGGAGCGCCAGGAGAACGTGGCCTGCAGGTGACAATGTGTTCCCCTCCCCTTGGAACCCTTCCAGCCCTCCGTGGGTATAGAAGAGCAGGGGGCTTGGTAGATGGGCCTTATTCCTAAAGGTCAGACTATGGACTGGGGAATAGTGCCTTTCACCAACTGTTATGCTGTAGTGAGAACAGTGTGATACTGGGTTTCTGAGGGCTAGTCCTCAGGGGAGCTATGAGAAGGGCATCTTGCCTATGTATCCTGTCTCTCCACTTTTTCCTCAGCAATGGCCTCTAGAGAAGATAGACAGGAAGGAGCTGCCCCCAGAGCATCAGCCCTTGAAAGCCAGCTTTGAGGCACTTCTGCAACGCTGCGTTCAGTCCGCCACTGACTTAGTAAGGCTGAGCCTTCCCCATGGTACCCTCCTCACATGCTTAGCTGGTTCCAGGACCCCTTAGCTATAGGTCAATTCTTTGTGTTACTCTTTCCTCACTGTCCTTTGATATGTTGTCTATATCTTACACTTATTTGATGTCTATGTAGGGTGGGTGGTGGTGGTGGTGGCAATGGTGGTGAACTTGTCTAAAGCCCAGCTTCTTGGTAGCAGGACTCGGCAGCATTGAGACTGAACACTTGGAAAGGCAGAGGGGCTACTGAAAGGAGGATCAAACTAGGAGTAAGGGGATTCGCCATTCATTCACTGGCTGCATCAGCTTGAGCAAGTCTCTTACCCTCTTAGGGCCTCTAATTCCTCCTTGAAATTGAAAGAAGTAGCCTTAAACCATTCTAGCTCTAATCTGATGTGATTCTTTATAATCCCGGTAGTGTTAGGCTGAGGGGCTAGAACCAGAATTCATTTTCCTCTCTGCAGAAGACAAGACGGAAACTGGATGAGGCAGCTCAACGTCTAGAATGTCTATATGAGAAGCTCTGTGAGGGGACAGTAAGTACACTCAGTGGTGCTCTTCACCCCTTGCCCTTCCACCATCACCCATGGCCAAAGGGAGCCCAAGTGTCCCCTCTCCTCAGGGCTTACCAACCGGGGTTTCCCTCAACATGCCTCCCCCCCCCCCCCCCCCCCCCCACTTCCCTGGCCTGGGCACCAGACTTGGGTCCTGTCTTCTCCTTTCCCTGCTGCTGAGGTCGGGGCTGGTCGGGCTTACTAACCTAAGGGCCAATTCCTCCACAGCTCTCGCCTCACGTCCTGGCGGGGCTCCACGAGGTCGCCCGATGTGTGGACACAGGCAGCTTTGAGCAGGGCCTTGCAGCACACACCCAGGTGGTGGGCTGCAGCCGCTTCAGCGAGGTCTCCAGCTTCATGCCTGTGCTGAAGGCTCTTCTCGCCATTGCTCAGAAGCTGCATGTGTAAGCCAGGCAACCTGTTACCAGGGCACCACTTCTGTTACTTAACTCTTCTCCCTGCAGAAAAGGGAATTTCGGAGCAGATTCTTTGTTTTTCCCAGCCCTTTTTCTTGCTGCTGGGTGTGTGATGCTGTAGGCTTGGCCCCAAACCAGCAGAGTACCGCTCCCTGCCCTGTGCCTGGCCTTCTAGTGTCGCCTGAGGCTTTCTCAGTCCCCAGGTGGAGTACCGGGCCAATTCTGCCCTTCCCCCAGCACCTACTCTGACCAGCCTGCGCGTGTTCTCCCGCACGCGTGTTCTGTTTCAGTGGCTTAAGAGGGTTAATAGGAGCCAAGTCTACCTCTGCACTAGCCATCTTTTAGGTTTTTTGTTTTTCTCCTTTTGTGGGTTATGAGCCTGACCTTACCTTCTACTTGCCTCTGACTTCCAATTTCCAGCTCCATATTTCTCTGAGCCTCAGGGGCTGGAGTAGAGTTGACTGTTCATCCTTTGAACAAGTCACATGCATGAGGGATGGGTGCTGAGCATAACCAAGAGAAGGAACTTTGGCCCTTTTCAGAAGGAACATCTCATCTGCCAGCATTAAGAGTGGATAAGGTTGGGTGGAGGGTAGAAGGGGTGCACTGCCTTTTGCTGGGAGCTGCCTTAGCCAATGAGATAGGAGCAAAGGGACCACTGCCTGTGGGGAGTGGCCCCTGACTTGACCTATGGGAGCCATGGTGTAGGGAAGGAGACCAAGGCCCTAGACCATTCATTCTGTGAGTGTAAGCCCAGCTCTGGAATAGGCACCATATTAACAAAAGACTGTCTTTTAGCACTGTTCCTCAAGGGATGGAGGCCCTTGTCCCCCTCAGCCCCCACATGTCTCAGGGTTCCTCCAGTGGCTGCACTTTCATGGCTGGATGTTGCATTTGAAGCACTGATGTACTTAATGTGCAATAAAGCTGCCTTGATTTGGTTTCCTCAGTCATCTTTCAGTAATTGTCTCCAGGGCCCTATTTGGCCCTTACTGCTCTTCCTAGCCCTCTTTGTTCTTGTATCCTGTACTCCAGCAAAGCCGGGGAGAGGCTTGGGGACAGACAGGGTGAAGAGAGTTGAAGAAAGGAGGCTGTCACTGAAATAGACTCTGTCCTTGGAGCATTTGTAGCCACTCTGCTGTGTGTCCATCCGTGCCTGACTGTCAGCTCCAGGGTTTTCCCCATACCACTTCAGGGCTGAGCTCAGCAGCATAAAGGGGCTGGGTGTGAAGCCAGGGGGTACTGTCTCTAATCCTGTTGTAGATCCCATCATGTCTGCAGGCTAGATGTGTGTGTTTGAGAGGAAGGGATTGTTAGGCAGTATTTGTTTGTAAAGCCACTTGCTCCTCAGATAATACTTGCACTAACTTCTATTGATGAAGCAGTGTGAGCCCCAGCAAAGTCCTTTCCCAAAGTGTCTTTGAAGCCAAGAGCCCATTGAAGGGAAGAAAGGCTGGGAGAGGGGATTAGTTTGTTCAGCAGCTGTGAATTTCAGTGGGAGGTTGATGAACTCCGAAGTCTTTGTTTAAATTAAAGTGGGGGAGAAAAAGCCGCTGTTGGAGCGGGAGCCCCACTTGGGGCCCTGAACTAACACAAGGAGAAGTCTGAGCTGCAGGGAGCTGTGTACCGACTGCGAAGACTTTTCCCAAACACTTTCGGAAAAGGTGTTGTGAGAAGAGAAGGGGGCGGGGCGGGGGATTAGCATGTGAAATGAAGTTTTCATTGACTCCAGTGGGGGTAGAAGGCTATTTTAAAGGCATTTTGTTCTCTTATTTTCTCTTCTTGAGCTCTTTAGAGATATTGTTTTGCTAAGGCAGGCTTTCTTCCCCCTTCTTTCCAGTCTGCAGATTGCCTCTATGGGAGCCAACATAAATATTTCTCCTCCAGGAATGCGGGTTAATTAAAAGGAAATGAATGAGTGGAAGCATCCAATCCAGACCCACAATAGGCGGGTGCCCTGTCCTGCCCTCCCCTCCCACCACCACCAGCACCACCAGCGCTGAGCACGACCCTGTCTCTGTCTTTGCCCCAACCTGCTGCTAAGGCCAGTTGAGGCTGGGATTCTTTTCAAGCAAAGAAAGCCCTTCCTGTGTGTGTAGGCTTACGGGCCAGGGACAGGAAGGAGACAGTGTTTGCAACCCCCCACCCCCAGCATCCTTGTCACTTCTCAGGACCTCCCTCTGCCTCTGTCCTAAAGCGCACACAAAAGGAGGAACAGGCCTGGGTGTCACTGTGCACCCCATAGTGACTTACTAGTCAGTGGAACAAGCCAGACATCTTTCTCAGCACCAGATTCCAAAACAAAAGGTTTGAGCAGCTGACCTGAAGGTGTCTTCCCAAGCAACCATTGTGGAATTGTTGACATTTGTAAAGGGGAACATAGTCCTAGGGATGGAATCTGACAGAAGCTAAACTCCACAAACGCAGGGTAGACAGTGTGGTGTTTACCACTCTATTTCCACTCCAGTGTTTACTGAATGAACAAATGCATGAATGAATAATGCAAAGGAGGGTGGGGAAAAGTAGCTCAGTAATGTTTTCTTTATAGAACTCAAACGAATCTGGTATCAGTCATCTCCACTTGGGAATTCAAAACAACCTGTGAAGGAACTTTCTGGTAGAATGACGTGTTTCATGTACTGACCTGGAGTTAACAATATGAAGCACGAAACTTCTACACCGAGACACCCTTCCACCCCAGAGAATGCAGCTTTTCTTTATAACATTGTACTTTTTTATATTTCTAAATGCCTTGCCAGGTTTTCTTACTGTACACTATCAAATAATTCTGCCAAGTGGGACAGCCAGGTTGGTATATGCAGTTGCTTGATGAGGGAAGAAGGGCAAATTGTGAGACTCAAGAGGCCCAGATCAAAGCTGAAGGAAGAAGCAAAGAACTTTTGTTCATAGAGCTAGAAACAAAGCACTAGGAGACCCTGAAGGGAAGCATGTCCCCTAGAAGGAAGGAAGGGGAACCTCTCTTCCAGCATCAGTAGGACCAGACCCCTGTCTCAGTTTGGAACAAGGGAACCCTTGTACTCTCACAGGTTGGCCCCTAGAAGCTTGACCACTGTTACTTGGAGCTATACTTCCTCTGTGCTTTCTCCTGCTCTGGGGCAAGAGGGAGGAAGGAGGCTGTCCAGCACCTGGCCAGTCCTGCTCTTGAAGAACAGACCTGGGTGGGCCTCAGGAAAGAGAAATGGTTGGGAAGTTGCTTGGGCTGCGCTGCGGAGTGTCTCAGGGATTGGCTCTTCCCTTCCCAGAGCCTTCTTTCATAAGCAAGTCCCTGCTATACTGCTTCTCTCTGAGATGAGAACCAGGAGACTCAAGCACCACAGCAGTAAGTGCTCACTATGGAGTTAACACACCAGTGGAGGATTTATGTGGCCGGTGTAGTAATCCTGGGCAGATGAGCCTCAGGCCAGAATAACTACTTAGGCTATCAGGAAAGTGAGGCTCTTAATGGTATTCTGGCAAGATGGGAGGGAGACTAGGGCCCAGAGGTTGTATTTTCCACCCTCCTTCCTCTGTGTCCTCAAGAGTAAGTTCCATATCTGGGGGGAAAGGCACATATCGCAATGACAACAATAAATTAAAAATTCAAGATATTAAACTTCCTATTAGCAACAGTTTCATTGAAAAAAGTTTTACTTAAGGAAGTATCCATGACCCTGAATCCTGACTTTAAGACCCAGGTTAATGAAAAGGGTCCCAGCTCCTCCTTCCTTCTGATCTGCCTTTAGAGGTGCAGACCAGGGTCAGAATGGGAAACTGGCTTTATTGAGCCCACTCTTGGCTCAGAGGAACAAGTACACTTTGGAGAAGAGGTAAAAATGATTGCTAAGAGGAAATGGCTTAGGGGCAGGGAGAAGGTAACTTTAATCAGTAGGAAATGATTCGCAATCTGAGCTTATATAGGCCCTGGACATTGTGGGTATGTTTGAGCATGGTGATTGTCTAGGATGGTCACTGTCCCACTGGTAAAGTCCATTAGAGACTTGGTTTTCAGCAAGGCAACATTCTAGGGTTCCCACTTTCCCCATTTTCAACCCCTGCCTCTAGGAGCCAGTCCCCAGAGACATGCTTTCCCTGGGTCAGTTTTCTCACAGTTTCTCTTTAGGGGAAGGGGGTAAAGAAGAAGGGGAGAGAAAGCACTAGCGATTCCTGAAGAGTCGATGCCAACAGCAGGGAATCAGAAGCACAGGAGTGGCTATGTAGGAGGAACATGCACCCGTGATGGAGACCCCGCAGCAGAAAATGGGGATAGGGTGATAAGAAAATGGGCAGAAGAGACAAGCCAAGGCCCTTTACCCCGGCGGGCCATGTATATTTGAGAAGGGGTCTGTCTGCCTGTTCCTAAGGCTCCATAACCTAGGTCCGGCATTCGGGTAACTAGGAAGTGATGGAGGAACGCCTATTCTCACCGTCTTCCAAAGAAGACCAATAGCTCAAAATCTCAGTTCTCACACGTAAGCGTGGGCTGTGAGAACGATTCTGACAGCTCCAGGAGAGTGCGGTGGAATTGGGGAAACAGGTTGGAAAGTGGCGAGCTCTGAAGATGGCAGCGTCTCTCTCGGGATCCCCGGGCTTGCGAGTGTGGGATCTGCATTTCCTAGGTTCCTCTATTACTGGGGTCTCTAAAGGAAGCCAAGGACAAGGGGGTAAGGATCGGGGAGAGGAGGCCCTTAGGGTTTTCTCGAGGGTTTGTGCGCCGCGCCCCCACGTGGCCGCTCCGCGCGGCTACAGAAGTACTTGGTGACTCGCCGGCGGCACTGCTCGCAGCGGACTGCGCAGCACCAGTGGAACTTGCAGTTGCAGCTGGACACGGTCTCGGCGCGGCGCTCCTCCACCGCGAGCCCGCAATCACCGCACAGCCGGCGGCAGCTGCGACGTTCCCAGCGGCCCAGGGTCCGCCCGCGCCGCAGGCACTCTCGGCCTTCCGTGCCCAGCAGGCCTAGAGTTTTGTTCTCCAGGCAATAGTCTGGGGAGTCCTCCAAGTGCACCAGCTCCCGCGTGGAAATGGAGCGAAAGGTGTCGGCGATGGCGCCGCGGCCGGCCGCGCTGTTGCCAGCGCCTTGCAGCAGGTCCACCTTGAGAGCTGCGTGGTACTTCTCCTTCAGGTGCGCGCCCACCTCGCGGAACTCCGGCAGCTGCAGCCAGCAGGTCTGCGTGGTGCAGCTGCCGGACACGCCGTGGCACTTACAAGTGCGTTTCATGGTGCCCTTCACCGCCTAGGGAGAGAGAAGTGAGCGGGCCAGGGGGCGTCTACACCACTTTAATACCTCGTTTTCCCAAACTTAAAACAAATTTTTAAAATTATTTCCAATAAGAGAGAGAGGCAGAGAGCCATCAATATATGGTTGTCTTTCACCTGTCTCCAGCCACGGACCTGACTGGAGACCTGGCTTGCAAGCTGCTGGCTGGGAATCGAACCAGCGACCTTGGGGTTCGCAGACGCCTTACCCATTGTGCTAACCAACCAGGGCTTTTCTGTTCCCAAACTTAAGTGAAGACATGTCCTCACCTAGGGGTGGTAGTGGATACAGAAAGCTGCCTAACCCCAAAGGGCTGTAGGACTCACCTTGCGGCCGGCCTCGTTGTTGTGCAGGTTCATGGCTGCCCGGGCATCCTGTCCGGTCTCCAGGGCATCGACGAACTGTTTGGATATTGCCTCTCCGAAGCCCACGTTGTCACTACAGCCTCCCCACAGCCAGCCTTGACCCCCTGGAAAAGTTCAGGTGGAGGAAATGTCGTTGAGCAGGCGGCGCAGAGCCTCCTAGGCAGCTGTTTTTAATTGGGTTTGGGGGATCTAGGATGGGGAAAGATTAAGGTTAGGTATCTTCAGATTAGTTTACTTTCAGCCTAATTTTGTGTTTGCCACATTTGCGCGCCCACGTTCAGCCAATCCCCTGCTCAGGACTTCATGACGTAATTAGTTGCCCAGTGGACTGCACGGTGCCGGCACACCCCTCTACTTGAGAGTTTCTGGCATTTGAGTGGAGAGTGCACTTGCCCTGCCAGCCATGGACATCCGCAAGGTACAAAGGGGCGTGAAAAAAAAAAAAAAAAGGTGAGGAAAGTGCGAGCATTGAGAGGGAGAGAGCGAGGAGCAATTGAAATGATACGGAAAAATTAAATTGGAAATTTAAGTCGGAGGGCAGAGAGGATTAGAGAGGACAATGGAGGCGAAGAGTGGAAAGGAGAAAAGCAACGTGGAAGGACGTGCCCCCTATGTTTGAAAGAGCGACAGGATTAAATCCGCAGGGAGTGCCATTCGTTTAAATTAGGGAAAGTTCTCGGTGGGAGGAGGACTCACACTACATTTAACCTGGTTTGACGAGGTAGGGTTTGGGCTTAAATGGGTTCTCCCTGGGTTCCCTCAGCTTGAGAAGAATACAGCTCTTCTGCACTCCACTCAGCTACACACCAAGCTGTTCATTGTTTCAGAGAGATTTACTGGCCCGCCCTCCCCACCCCCAATGCCTCTACTCACCCAGCTGCCCGTTGCGGGAGTCATCACAGCCACAGTTGTCAAAATCCCCAAGGCTGCAGTTTCTAGTCAGAGTGTACATGACCCCAGCAGAACTGATGGCATGCACAAATGCTGTCTCCCGATTAGCTGGTAGGAACCAAAAATTGGATGAGTTGGAGGAAGAGGTTGCAGCCCAAAGAAATGCCAGTCATGCTACCTCCCTTGAATACAATCATTATTCTCTCCTTTCCCAGCTCCATCCTATTTCCCCACCTTCAAAATGCACCTGACTCTCTTCCCGGGTCTACTCCAGCCCTGGTCTCAGCCCTTCTTTTCTCCCCTCACATCTTTTCAAGTCATACATTTTATGACTAGGTGGCTAGATTTTTTTATTGATGTACTTCGTTGTAAAGGATTTAGGTGGGAAAGAGCTGAGGGAGAAAAGGGGGAGGAGATGCATCTGAAGGCCAGATTATCATGAACCCATCCTCTAAGAGGCATGCGCCAATTAGTTCTGAAAAGAACCTCTAACTGCCAGTTCTTTTATTTACTAGCATGGCCACTCTATCTGCTCCGTGAAAATCTGGTCTCCAAGTCTGTTCCCACTTGCCTTGTACCTCTCTGCTGAGCCCGCTGAAGGAAGGGGCTAAGGGGAATTAGGAATTTTGACCCCTACCTACCTCCTGCTGTTACTCATATTGTGAAGAAGCTTGTAGTCAACTGGGAGGCCAAAGATGATATAGGACTGGGGTGAGGCAAAGTCCATTTGTTGAGCAGTGAGGGTGTTGGAGAAGAAAGAAAAAAGCTCTCTAGGTAGGAAAGAGGAACTGGAGATGGGACAGGGAAGATCCCAGTGAGGAAGATGACCCAAGGGTAAAGACCATGTGAGGAATTGGTGTGTAGGGGAGACAAGGGGCCATTCCTGAAGAGTGGAGCTCTAACCTATGGCCGGGGGCCCCAGGGAGCTGTGGCCAAGGCTTTCCTTACCACTGCGAAGGCCGCCATGGCTGGACAGCTGCAGGGCTCTCTCAGGGCAGTTCCAGCGGTCCCAGGCAAACTGGTATTTGCATTCTTCAATACCACTCTGGGCACCAGCTGCCACGCTGCTGGAGTAGATCAGGTAAGCCTGCAAGGACACAGGGGCCAAAATTCAGACTCACAGCAGCTGGGCTGGGGAGACATTTGCCTTCATGTGGCCAAGCCCCTATTCCTGCCCACCCCGTCCAATAATGACAGAGTAAGCACGTTAAATACGTTGTCTCATTTAACATCACAAATAACCTGGTGGAACAGAAACTATTTTATAGATTAGGAATCTGAGGCTCAGAGAGGTGAAGTAAAGCAATTTTCCCAAGGTCTCACAGACAGGAGACAGTAGAAGTAGGAAGGAAATACAGTTTTGTCAGACACTAGGCCCAACTTTATTCACTCAACTATTCTGCCTCTGCAAAATGACCCCCTGTTACATAATTAATGAATTTTTCAGATGTTCCCATCCCATTACTATCTTAGAAAATAACATTTTGAAATTGGAAATGTGCTTAGAGATAATGCAGTATAACACCAGCTTTTTAAAGATAGAAAACTGTGTACCACTGCATTGAGGTTTCATGACTGTGACTGGACACTGTGAAAGGCTGTTGACTTTCCTGGCTCTGGAAATTCTGGCTATAAATTTATAATCAGTACTCCTGAGTTCTTGTCTTGGCTCTGACACTAATTTGCTGTGTGGTTTGGGCTGTGTCGCTAACTCCCTCTAGTAACAAATATAATAAGAGATGTGGATATAATGAAAAGAGATTGGCATGTATAGCCTTCAGTCAAGAAGCTAAGATTAGTGAAATCCAAACAAATCAAAGGAATTTTTTTCTTACCTTTGGACCAGTCATCAGGAAATTGTTCACTGACCTGGAAGAGAGAAAAACCACAGAGCATAATGGAGATGCACCAACTCATTCCTGCTGCCAAGAATTATAAGGATTATTTCAGAAAATAGAATTTAGAGGAAGAAAGGATAAATGCTTTTGCCAAGGAAAAATTTTGCAACTTATTTTATATATATAAAAAGAATATGTACAAAAGGAATTAGTGTTATGTTTTCTGTGGATTTTTAAAAAGATGTTTAAAACTTTATTATTTTTAGAGAGAAGGCAAGGAAGAGAGGCAGAGAGGGAGAGAGATGTCAATGTATGGTTGCCTTTCACCTGCCTCCAGCTACAGACCTGGCTGGAGACCTGGCTTGCAACCTGGTTATGTTGCCCTGGCTGGGGAACCGAACCAGCGACCTTTGGGTTCACAGGCTAGTGCCTATCCACTGAACCACCAGCCAGGGCCATTTTTTTGATTTTTAAAATTCCAAGTACCAAAAATGTTGAGAGTAATATTTGATCATTGTCTTGCCATAGTTAGGAAGAAAGCTAGCATTGACTCACTACTGTGTACCAAGCACGCTACTCTGTATTTTACAGGTTGATCTTGTTAAATTCTTAGCACCATAGGCAGTACTATCTTTATTTTTTCAAATAGGGAATCTAAGGCTCAAAAAGTATTTATGGTCACCCAGTTAATACGTGATTGAATCAGGAATTGAATCCAGGTCTGCCTAACTCCATTGGACTTTGAGAAGGATGGTTCTCTAATCAGAAAGAGGTCAATAGTGGGCTCTATTGCTAGGGATTGAGTTATAATTAAATTACCAAAACAAACAATCTGACTCTAGAAAACTAAAAACATGCTTCACATGTGACTTAGCAGTTCCACTCTTGGGTAGTTACTCTCAAAAGTGAGCACTTTGTGTATGTGTGTGTGTGTGTGTGTGTGTGTGTTTAAAGATTTTATTTATTATTTTCAGAGAGAGGGGAAGGGAGAGAGGCAGAGAGGGAGAGAAACATCAATGTATGGTTGCCTTTCACCTGCCCCCAACCACAGACCTGGCTGGACACCTGGCTTGCAACCTGGTTATGTGCCCTGGCTGGGAGTTGAACCAGTGACCTTTGGCTTTGCAGGCCGGTGCCTTATTCATTGTGCCACCAGCCAGGGCTTAAAGTACTTATTTTTACTCAGAATCTTGTACTTGGATGCTCTTAGCAACTTCAGTCATAATAACCAAAAATTGAAATTGTCTAAATGTCCTTCAAAGGGTGAGTGATTAACAATGACAGTGCTACATCCATACCATGGAATACTACTTAGCAGTGAAAAGGAATGGACAACTGATATGCGCCTTGATTGAACCTCAAGGAAATTATACAGAGTGACCAAAGCCCATCTCAAAAAGGTATATACTGCATGATTTCACTTACGTAACAATTGTGAAGTACATAATTGTGGAGCTGGAGGATAGATTAGTAGTTTCCAGGGATTAGGGATGAGGAATGGGTGTGGCTATAAAGGAAGAACATTACAGAGTCTTGTGATGATAGAATTAAATGTTTTAATTGTGGTGTGATTATGCCAAGCTATATATGTGGCAAAATTGCATTGAGCTATAAACATATACACACACATGAGTGTGTGTGAAACTGGTGGCCTAAATAAACTTTACAAATATTGTACTATAGTTAGTTAACACTGGGCAGGAAGCTCATGTGGGACTTCCTTGCGCAAGTCTTTGGAACCTTCTGCCAGTCCGTAATTATATAAAAATAAAACATTCAATGCATACATGCATAATCTGGAGTGCCAGAGATGTGGCAAACAGACTTCAGGAAAGGCATTTGAAAATTAACCCAAATATTGATGTATTACCTATTATTTTTCTTTTTTCATTATAGAGGAAGCAAGTAATATGGAAATCATTACATATTGTTCCGTGAAAGCTGGTGTACCCCGTGATTGTAAAGGCCAATAAGATGCTGGCAATCATCAGAAAGCAGACTGGAAGCTAAAGAGACTGAGAAAGTTCAGTTTCCTGTCAGAAGCCTAAACAGCTTGGCTGATTCTCTTCATGGAAAACACATGTAACACCTAAAATGTGGGTATGTTTTAAAGACAGTATTATAAACTGGGAGGCTGCCATGTGAGGAAGATGAAAAAGATTTGGAAAGAAATGAAATTGAATTTGATAAAATCATAGACTACATAGTCTGGCAAAACTAAAGCCTACTTTTTAAAGCTTGGCAGGCAAAATTAAGTTGACTGAAAAGTACTACTCTCTTGGGGGTGATAGTACCAGCAAAGAACAATAAACAATTTAAAAGAATTTACAATTGCTAAAGCCATTATGGGTTTGCAGATAAATTTCTGCTCCTGAAAGACGAATGTCAGAAGGGTCAGCCAGACCCTTTGCTTCAGAGAATGGTGCCTGCCTTGCTTTGGCTCGGGAGGGCATTCTTTATGTTAGTAATAACCTTCAAAGACTCTTGGACATTACCAAGCAAGACCAGAGGCTAGTTCCCATTCTTGAGGACAGGCGGAATCAGGTAAGAAAGCAAAACAACAAAACAAAAATCAAGTGGCAGACAAAAGGGAAACCTTTGCCATGAGCGTGGGTGAAAAGATTTCCTGTGAGAGGACACTAGGCTGGAATTACAGAGTGTTGGGCGGAATACTAGAGGATTCTTCTTTCCTCAAAGGCCTGACCATATGTAAAGATTTGTATGACATGCTGGCCTAGTTCAATTGATTAACCAGTCAGATTTAATTGAGCACCTGCCATGAGATACAGGTGTTGGCCTTATTTGGACACCATTCTCATAAATTGACTTGTGTTGGTAACCCCTGAATTATTTACAGACATATTTGAAAAATTGTGGCAGGCCCTAGCTGGTGGCACAATGGATAAGGCGCTGGCCTGTGAACCCAAAGGTCGCTGGTTTGTTCTCAGCCAGGGCACATGACCAGGTTGCAAGCCAGGTCTCCAACCAGGTTGATAGCTGGAGGCAGGTGAAAGGCAACCATACATTGATGTCTCTCTCCCTCTCTGCCTCTCTCCCTTCCATTCTCTAAAAAATAAAAAATAAATAAATAAATAAATAAATAAATAAATATATATACATACATATAAAAGAAAAATTGTGGCTGATTTACTCATATCCAAAATATCCAGTATTAGGAAAAGACTCATGTTAGATGTTAACTAGGCTTATTATAATATAATTTTACAACATACAACAAGGTCCATCTGGAAAAAGTCTAGCCATTGTTAATATATCAAAGGTTTGCACAACATTGGTGTAACCTGGCAGCCAAGGAGAGTGGACTGGTACACGCATGCATGAAAAGTGATGACTTCCCTGTACTAATCAGTGGGGGCAGTAGACACTGTTGCGTGTCTACTCAACAGTGCATGTGTACTGTGTGGCCATTGGCATTCAAAATGATCAAGTAGAGCAATGAATCTGCCTCCAGTTTTGCATTAAGCTTAAATATTCCTCCTCAGAAACTATTCGGATGATTCAGAAAGCCACAGCTACAGGTAGCTGGTGATTGGCAGCTTCATCACGACAACATACCCACTAGTGCATCACATCTTGTGCAGGGGTTTTTTGTAAAACGCCAAATCACCCAAGTGACTCAATTCCTCTACAGCCCAGATTTGGTGCCCCATGACCTCTGTCTTTTCCCAAAACTGAAATCACCTTTGAAAGCGAAGAGATTTCAGACTGTTGATGAGATTCAGGAAAATACAATGGGGCAGCTGATGACAATTGGGAGAACTGCATGTGGTCCCAAGGTGCCTACTTTTTTTTTTTTTTAAAGATTTTATTTCACTATTTTTAGAAAGAGGGGAAGGGAGAGAGGCAGAGAGGGAGAGAGACATCAATGTATGGTTGCGTTTCACCTGCCTCCAGCCACAGACCTGACTGGAGACCTGGTTTGCAACCTGGTTATGTGCCCTGGCTGGGGAATCGAACCTGCGACCTTTGGGTTCGCAGGCAGGCACCTTACCCACTGTGCTACCAGCCAGGGCCTAATATTTTTTGTATTACATGGTTGGATACCTTCTGGATAGACTTTGTATAAACATATTGACTCATTATGTTGTATACCTGAAACTACTATAATATTATATGCCAATTATTCTTTTTTTTTTCTTTTAATTTTATTGTTGTTGTATTACATCCATCCCTTTTTTGCTCCCCTCTGTCCCCCTCCCTACCCACCCTTTCCCCCCAAAGTCAATCCCACCTGTTGTCCATGTCCATGGTTCATTTATACTAGGTTCTTGTCTAAGATGCTCCCCTTCTTTGCCTCTGCCTCCCCCCTCCCCCCAACCCCTTTCCCCCTGACCACTGCAGGCCTATTCCTTGTATTCATACACTTGGTTCTGTTTTGCTTGTTGTTAGTTTTGCTCATTATTGTCCCATCATGGGTGAGAACATATGATACCTGTCCTTCACTGACTGGCTTATTTCACTAAGCATAATATTCTCCAGTTCCATCCATGTTGTTGCAAAGGGTACAAGTTCCTTCTTTCTTTCTGCTATATAGAATTCCATTGTGTAAATGTACCAAAGTTTTTTGATCCAATCATCCACCGATGGGCACTTAGGCTGTTTCCAGTACCTGGCTATTGTAAATAGTGCCATTATGAACATAGGTGTACATAGGTTCTTATGAATTGGTGTCTCAGGCTTCTTTGGGTATAGTCCAAGTAGTGGAATGGCTGGATCAAAAGGCAGTTCCATTTTTAGTTTTTTAAGGAAACCCCATACTGTTTTCCACAGTGGCTGCACCAGCCTGCATTCCCACCAACAGTGTATGAGGGTTCCCTTTGCCCCGCATCCTCGCCAACACTTGTTGT
>PVIW01010805.1:0-41647 GCA_004026585.1 Noctilio leporinus
TGTAGCCATCTGGACCAGGGCTTTTGTGCTTTGGGAGATTTTGGATTACTTCTTTAATTTCACTAGTTGTTATTGGCCTATTCAGGCTTTCTGCTTCTTCTGGGTTCAGTTTTGGTAGATTATACCTTTCCAGAAATGTGTCCATTTCATCCAGGTTGTCATATTTTTTGTCATAGAGTTGTTTGTAGTAATTTCTTACAATCTTTTCTATTTCTGAAGTATCAGTTGTGATTTCTCCTCTTTTAGTTCTGATTCTGTTTATTTGGGTCCTCTCTCTCTTTTTCTTGACAAGTCTGGATAAGGGCTGGTCAATTTTGTGTATTTTTTCAAAGAACCAGCTCCTGGACCTGTTGATTCATTGAATTGTAGTTTGAATCTCTGAGTTATTTAGTTCTGCTCTGATCTTGATGATTTCCTTCCTTCTACTTGCTCTGGGCTTTGTTTGTTATTGCTCCACTATTTCTTGTAGCTTTATGGTTAGGTCGTTTTTATAAACTTCTTTTATAAACCTTTTTTGGAAGGCCTGTATTGCTATAAATTTCCCTCTGAGAACTGCCTTTGCTGTATCTCATAGGTTTTGGGCTGCTGTGTGTTCATTGTCATTTGTTTCCAGGAACGTTTTGATTTCATCTTTAATCTCATTATTAACCCCTTCGTTGCTTAAAAGCATGCTATTCAGTCTCCATGAGTTAGAGTAGTTTTGTTTTTTTCCCTTCAGATTGGTTTCTAGTTTCAAGCCATTGTGATCTGAGAAGATACTTGGTATGATTTCAATTTTCCTGTATTTGTGGAGGCTTGTCTTGTGACATACCATGTGGTCTATCTTGGAGAATGATCCATGTGCATTTGAAAAGAATGTGTATTTTGCTCCTTTGGTGTAAAAGACTCTGTATACATCAGTTAGGTCCATTTCCTCTAGAATGTTGTTCAATGCCACAACATCTCTGGGGATTTTTTGTTTGGAAGATGTGTCCATTGTTGATAGTGAGGTATTAAAATCCCCCTACTATTAGTGTGTTGCTGTCTATATCTTTCTTAAAGTCTTCCAAGATTTTCCTTATATATTTTGGAGCTCCTATGTTGGGTGCGTATATGTTTATCAGAGTTATTTATTCTTGATGGATTGTTCCCTTAAGTATTATGAAATGCCCATCTCTGTCCCTTTTTATGGCCTTCATTGTAAAATCTATTTTGTCTCAAATCAGTATTGCTACTCCAGCTTTTTTTTCATGTCCATTTACTTGATATATATATTTTTCCATCCCTTCACTCTCAATCTGTGTCAATCTTTTGTTCTGAGGTGGGTCTCTTGAAGACAGCATATATGTGGGTCATGTTGTCTTATCCATTCAGCTACCCTATGTCTTTTGATTGGTGCATTTAATCCATTTACATTTAAGGTTATTATTGATTGATACTTATTCATTGCCATTTTTCTCCCTTTGTGCCTGTATTCCTCTTTGGCTTTCTCTGTTTCTTCATTATATTTATTTACTTATTTTTTAAAGCAGACCCTTTAGCATTTCTTGCAATGCTGGTTTGGTAGAAATGTATTCTTTCAGTCTTTTTTTGTCTGGGAAGCTCCTTATTTCTCCTTCTATCTTGAATGAGAGCCTTGCTGGGTAGAGTATTCTTGGTTGCAAGCCTTGGTTTACCATTACTTGAAATACTTTTTGCCATTCCCTTCTGGCTTGAATTGTTTCTGTTGAATAATCATTTGATAGCCTTATTGGAGCCCCTTTGTATGTTATTTGTCATTTCTCTCTTGATGCTTTTAGGATTCTCTCTTTGTCTTTGAGATTAGCCATTTTAATAATAATATGCCTTGGTGTTGGTCTGTTTGGGTTGATCTTCATTGGGACCCACTGTGCTTCCTGAACTAGATTAATGTTTTCACTCATCATGTTAGGGAAATTTTCTATCATGACTTTTTTGAACAGGTTTTCCATTCCTTGTTTCTCTTCTCCTTCTGGTATCCCTATGATATGGATGTTGTTATGTTTCATGTTGTCCTGCAGCTCTCTTCACCCCTCTTCAGTCTTGGTCAGCCTTTTTTTATTCTCTTGTACTGTCTTGGAGTATTTGTCTCCATTATCCTCCAACTCACTGATTCGGTCCTCTGCTTCCTCTAGCCTACTGTTGATCTCTACTGTATTCTTCAATTCAGAAATTGTATTCTTCATTTCCTCCTGGCACTTATTAATAGTTTCTATGTCCTTTTTCATGCTGCTGTAGTTTTCAGTAAGTTCCTTGTAACTTCCCTGGAGTTCTTTGTAATTTCCCTGGAGTTCTTTGTGGTTCTCCTGGAGTTGTTTATAGTTTTCTTTGATATGGCTGAGCTCACTGAGCTTCTCTAGTATCATTCTTCTGAATTCTTTATCTGATGTTTCAGATGCCTCTGTTTCATTTTGTGGTCTTTCTGGGGATTCTTCCTTTCCTTTGGTGATCGACTGATTCTTTTTCTCCCCATTTAGTGTGTCTGCTGTTGGTTGCTTTTTATTTTTTTTTTGCTTTTTCCTTGGGTTAACCTGCTTTGCTTCCTTGCCTTAGTTGAGCACCCTTCTGTGATAGTAGATTTGTGGAGTCAGTGTTGCATTCTCCTAGATTTTCTCCACTTGTTCTTGATGTGTCCTTTATTTGGGCTGTTTGGTTGTATTCTGGACCTGTGGGCTTTTAGCAGTAAAAAAAAAAAAAAGGAAAAGAAAGAAGAAAAAAAGGAAAAAAGAAATAAAAACGATAATAACAATGATAAGAATGGGTTTAGATGGCTGTTCACCCTTAATAATAATCCCTGATTGGTCCAGATGGAGTCAGGACCTGAGGGCTTTTAGCATGAAAAATAAACAAGCAAAACAAAACAAAAAACAAAACTATATATGATAAGCAAAAAGGGTTTAGGTGGCTGTTCACCGTTAACAGTCCCTGATTAGTCCAGGTGGAACCGGGACCTCCGGGCTGTTCTCCTATAGATCTCTGCTGCCACAGGGTTGTGCTCCCCTGTGTCCAGATGCTGACCACTCCAGTTCTTCGGGACCTGAAGACCTCTCGCGCTCCCTATCCTGTCCTCTAGCTGATCTGGTACTCGAGAACACCATCAGCACTGCTCTCTACTCTGTCGCCATCTTCCTCCATCCCTATTATTTGGATGTTGGTATGTTTAAAGTTGTCCCAGAGATTCCTAAGCCTATCCTCATTAAAAAAAAAAAAAAAAAGTTCTTTTTTATTTCTGATGTTGTGATTGAATGTTTTTTCCTTCCTTGTGTTCCAAATTATTGATTTGATTCTTGGTTTCATTCTCTCTGCTGTTGGTTCCCTATAGATTTTTTTCTTTATTTCATTTAGTGTAACCTTCATTTCTTCCCTTATTTTTGCCATACTCAACAAATTCTTTGAGCATCCTGATCACCACTGTTTTGAATTCTGCATCTGATAGATTGGTTATTTCTGTTTTATTTAGTTCTTTTTTTGAGGTTTTGTTCTGCTCTTTCATTTGGGCCATATTTGTCTCCTCAATTCAGTAGCCTCCATGTATTTGATTATGTGTATTAGGTAGAGCTGATTTAACTTTCTATTTTAGAAAAGGCACCTGTAAATTGTGTGGGGTAGAGTCCTAAGTAATCACCAGGGCAGGGTAACCTGCTTTACTGCTTCGCTTTGTGACTCTTTATGTGAGGGCTCAGAGGGGATGATGCCACTGCTTGGCTTCTGGAGGTTTGCCTAGCACTTGCCCTGTTTCCAATCGCTTCACCCACTTCCTGTTTGTGACTGGTGCACTTCCAGTTGTTATACTAGTGGTAAATCCTGAAGTGGGTCTGTGTATATTCTAAGTCCATGTGGCCCTTTAAATGGACTCTTCTGAAAATCTGGTAGTTTAATCTTCCACCCCAACACCCACTGGTTTTTACATCCAGAAGATAGAGGCACTTATCTTCCAGGCACTGGAACCCCAGTTTATGTAGTCTGGCCTTGGGGCTTGGATTGCTGGCTCCCAAGGTATCCTCAATTTTTATCCACCACAGGTAAATGTGGTACCACTCCTTTTGTTGCTGCTGATTCTTTGTGAGACATCACATCTCCTTATCTCTCTGCCTGTCTCTGTGAGTCTGTTCTCCCTACTCATCTGGATGAATGTGACTTCTTTAAATCCTTGGTTGTCAGACTTCCATACAGCTTGATTTTCTGACAATTCTGGCAGTTATTTGTTTTGATATATAGTTGTAATACTTTCTGTGGTTGTACAAGGAGCAAAGTGTGTCTACCTATGCCTTCATTTCATTTTCAGGTATCTACAGTTTGTTCTCATTGAAAGCAATGAGGAAGAACCTATTCCAGGCCTCTCTCTGTGGCTTGTAGATGGTAATCTTCTCCCTGTGTTTTCACATTATTTTCCTTTGAGGGTGTAGATATTTAAATTTCCCCTTCTATAAGGATACCAGTCATATTGGATTAAGGCCCACCCTAATGACCTCATTTTAACTTGATTACCTCCTAAAAGACTTTATGTCTGCATAAAGTCATGTTCTGTGGTCCTGGGGAATAGGATGTCATTATATGAATTTGAGGTGTGAGGATGTTATTCAACCCAAAATAATTACCAAGAAGATAAAATACATTGGTAAACATTTCAAAATATTCTTATTTTCCCACCACATTACAAGTTTGTGCTAGGATGGAATAGAGGGCTGTAAATGTACTGCAAATGACTGTGTTTGGTGGCTTTAAGTGGAATGGGAAGTTATCTTCTCATTTTTTTACACTGTCACTAAGCAGGGCAATTTAAGGTAATAACTCTATAAGTAAAGTTTTAAAGTTTTGTGCTAGGATATAAATAGAAGTGGCAGGCTGTGGACTATATGAGGTTTCTGAGCTTTTAGAGGGTGAGAAAAAGAAGCCAAGAGTTGGAGGTGATGTCACATTTCCCCCCCCAGGAATCCCATGATATCATGTAAAACCCCCTTCTATCTTAGATATACTGAGGAGACAGTTTTGATAGCATTTGCAGGTCTAATTAAATATGGAAGTTGAGGAAGGAGTGGAATCAATGATGATTATGATGATTTAGATTTGAGTGACTGAAATGGGGCAGGAGTGATGGTGAAGGAAGAGGAGTTGATAAGATCATGTTTGGGTTTGAAATCCCTAAGGGACATTCATTAGATGCCCGAGGGAATGATCCATGGCTCTGTGTTTTTTACACAGAGTGCTCAGTGCTCAGCCAACAATGGAAGCAAGCATTATTATGACCATCATTTTACAGATGGGGATCTGAAATTTACAGATGCTAAGTAGGTTATTCAAGGTCAATATCAGACCAATTTCATTCCAAACCCAAGGATCCAAAATGGTTCCAGTCATTTTCTCACACAACCAAGACAAAACCATCCCAAGAACCACTGCTCTTTTCTCAAAGTACACATTTCCTGTTTAATTTGCTTTCTTCTAGGCATGTAACCTATACACTTCAAAATCTTAACATGCACTCCCCTGGTGTTAATGTTTGAACTAACATAGAAGCCTAGAATTCATAATTAGTCACATGTTAGAAAATACACTCACTATTTGGTCCAATATTAAATATATTCTAAAGAACTATAAGATCAGTTTAGAGTTTGCTTGGATCTCAGAGAAGAACTCACTGTTTTAAGGGTTTATAATTTGGCCAAGTTTGCTAAATATTTGTTTGTGTTTATAACATGATATCAATACTGTTTTCAAAAGAGCATTTTTTTTTGGATGTATCTATACTTATTTTTATAATAGCTTTTCAAAAATGTTAGGTCATATACATTCATTATAGAACTTTAAATTTCCTTTAACATTACAATTTATTATTATTATTAATTTTGCTTGGGATAATCCACATATTATTTGGTAAAATGATATAATGTCTACTTTGGATATTTTAAGTTATAGAAGAGTAAAGGAAAATCTAGTGGCTTCTAACTCAAACACAGTTTCAAGCTAAGACAGAAATTTTGTTGACTATTAGTTCCTAATGGGAATTAGTGCCTTAGCTACTTTTTGTGTGTGTGTATAAATTTACTAAGTTTGCAAAATACTGAGATGTAGATAGCACTGTTATCTCTACTCTGCATGCAGAGGAGCCATCTGTAATGAGACTTGCTACATAGACTCTAAGGAGATGCTGAAAGTCACTGGGTGTTTGTTGATGGAACACAAGCTCATTACCCTCTAAGAATAGGATATAAAATATGCTCAACAAGCTGACTCTAGCTTTTGGCCAGAGCACTAATTTAGGAGATTGGTACCAGTATCTGGATGCATTTTTCTAATAAGAGACTCAAAAGAAAGGATTCAGAATACACTGATGTTTTCTACTTGAGGAAGTGAGGCAGTGAAATGCCTCTTGGGCAGTCACAAAAGTATGTGGGTAAATGAAAAAGGCAGAGAAGTAAAAAGAGATGGAATGACATCCTAGTTGCAACATTTTAAAAAATTCTTTCTCTTTTTTTAAGATTGTATTTATTATTTCCAGAGAGAGAGGAAGGGAGAGAGGCAGAGAGGGGGAGAAACATCAATGTATGGTTGCCTTTCACCTGCCTCCAGCCACAGAGCTGGCAGGGGACCTAGCTTGCAACCTGGTTATGTGCCCTGGCTGGGGAATTGAACCAGCCAGGGCTCTAGCTGCAACTCTAAGTAAGCAAAATCGCAAATGGAGGTTATCTGCTTTTAATGTGAGTCATAGTTGAGCATTTATTTTTTAATTGTAGATACTATGATGTAGAGTTAAAGAACCTAAAGTCTATTTTCAGAAAGACCACTCTAAAAATTCCACCAATTACTATCTCGGTGAACTGGGGCATATTTCTTAACTTTTCTGGACTTGAATGTCCTCAATTTGTAAATAGAAATAATATTTATACCTAGTTCAAAGTGTTGCAACATTAAATACAATAATGTCTGTAAGGTGCTTAAACTAACATCAGGTCCATGACACACACTCAATTAACACAAGCAATTACTATTATCTTTATAGTTTGGATAAATCTGTTAAAATGCAGCTGATATCTCATTTCAAGTTATCTTGGTTCTTTTTGCTCTGCCTTCCATTAGAAAATCACGTGTTGCCTCTGGGTTCTGGGTTAGCCAGGAGTGCTTCTTAATAAAGTAGGAAACAGGGCAGTACAATGTGGGGTAGAATTGGAGAGAAGACTAGCTATGGAGCTGGAAAAAAAGCTATGTGTCTGTATGGGCCCTCTGCTCTTCTCCAGAGTAGGTACAACTTTCTTTTTGGTCATTCTTCTCTCATATATCTCTTTCAGAATTTCCATTGTCATCTTAATTCTCTCTTATTTAGTTCCTTTTATCACTTTTTTTTCTAGTTAGGTTGTGAACTGCTAAAGGGACAATAAACTCAGTTCACTGTGACATTACCATTCTTTTGCCTAGCTCTACAGATCCTCAAATGGGAAGTGACCAGTGCAACATCAGTGTCCAGCTCTCATTTTTTTGTGATTTTTCTGAGCCTTCCTCATTCACCCTCTTATTATTGTCATTTGTCCTTTTGTTTCTGATATTCACACATTATTCTTGTTCTGCTCACTGATACAATTTTGTCTTGCTGAGAGCATTCATCACCTGTCCCCATCTCTCCTTAAGAAACTGGACTCTTCATTGGCTGGTTTAATACTTTAAATTCTTTCTTTATTTTTATAGAGCAAGAGAAAGAGAGAGAGAAAGAGAGGCAGAGGGGGGAGAGGGAGAGGGATAGGGATAGGAAGAGGGAGAGTTTTGTTGTTCCACTTATTTATGAATTCTTTGGTTGTTTTTTGACTGGGAATCAAACCCACAACCTTGGTGTATTGGGATGATGATCTAACCAACTGAGCAACTTGGTCAGGGTGTCGGTTTAACACTTTGTTTCTTATTCTGCATATTGTCATGACTATATTAATATTGTCATACTTGATTCTGTACTGAAAGTTACAGACTTTCAGTTTGTCTAGTTACAGACTTTCAGTTTGTCTAGTTACTAGACAAACACTGACAAATTGTAGATAGACAAGTATCTTCAAAAGTTCAGTAAATAAATACTATGTTCCCACTTTTTCTACCTACCTTTTCTAAAATGAATCTGGATAACTGAGTTTTATAGAGTCTTTAAACAGAATTTTCCATCGTTACCATCCTGGGAAAGAGGTGCTTTTCTCAGTGCCCTGTCTGATTCATTCACTGTTCATACTGCTCTTATGCATTGTTTGTGTTGCCATGGTTTAGAGAAATGCTGACTAGTGTTATCTTCCCTTCTTTCTTCAGGAACAGAATCATGCTATAGAGTAATGAAACTCATTGAATATTTGAAGCCTCTTTAAGAAAAAAAAATACAAAATTATGTACACAAAAATAATGTCAAAAATTATAAAATAAATCATAACAAGTTATAATTTTATAAGATGAAAAACTTATGATCATTATACAATTCAGAAAAATAATATATCTTTTTACTAATTTATCCCTTGTATACCTCTATAACACTTTTTCCTACATTTTTGCTTGAATGCTCTTTAATCATCTCTTTATATGACAGATTTTGCAGTGCTGTTCTATGTATACAATGACAAAATTCATCCTTTCCTCTATCACAACTGATGAAATTTGTATTTTCTTTATTAATAGAAAACCTTTTGTCTTAGTTTGTTTGTGCTGCTATAACAAACTCCTATGGACTGAGTGGCCTATAAACAACAGAAATTTATTTCTTATAGACCTGGAGGCTAGGAAGTCCAAGATCAAGGTGCCAACAGATTCAGTTTCTGGTGAGAACCCTTCTTGGTTCATAGATGGTCATCTTCTTGTGTTTTCTCATAGTAGAAAGGGAAAGAACCCTCTGGAATTTCCTTTACAATGTCTCTAACCCCATTCATGAACATTCTAACCCTATGACCTAACTACCTCCCAAAGGCCCCACCTCTTAATACCATCACATTAGGGGTTAAGTTCCAAAATATGAACTTGGTGAGGGTGAGGGTAGGTGCATAAACATTCAGTCTATAGCAGTTACACTTTTGGTTATTGATAGTGCACATTAAAATGCATGTAAAATGTAGATTTACTCAATGTCATATTTTCTGTTTATACTACTAATAGGTTTTGTGCCTTAAAAATGCAAAGATGCTGATAAATACTGTTTGGTACAATTCCCATACAAAAGAAAAGAAAGATCAAATGCTTTATAGTGGTGCATTTTGCATTAACTAGAATATTCCTGACAGGAAAGAATTTTCATTTTAAAAAATCCATTCAACTATTTTACATATCTGAGTCTTAGAAGAATTTTCTTTCTTTCTTTCTGTTTTTTTTTTTTTTTTTAAGATTTTATTTATTACTTTTAGAGAGAGGGGTAGGGAGAGAGGCAAAGAGGAAGAGAGCCATCAATGTATGGCTGCTTTTCACCTGTCTCTAGCCACAGACCTGGCTGGAGACCTGGCTTGCAACCTTGTTATGTGCCCTGGCTGGGAATTGAACCAGTGACCTTTGAGTTCACAGCCTGGTGCCTTATCCACTGTGCCACCAGCAAGGGCTTCATGCCTCTTCTTATATAGGCATTAATCTCATTCACAATGGTTTGACATCCTAATATAATTACCTCCCAAAGGCCCCATTCCTAATACCATCATATTAGAGATTGAATTTCAACATATGAATTTAAGAAGTAACACAACATTCAATTAATATCAACTAAAAATAACAATATATGTAAATGTGAGCAAACAGTACATAAGTATATTCTACTAAATCCAAGCTAAGTACACCCTAAACTCAATTTTCCTTTAGCTAGATTCAAAATCAGCCATGAATATTCTAACATCCTTATCAAGAGGACAAATATAACAGAGAATTACAGTGAAAAAACAGATGTTTTAATTATTTGCAGTTAAAACTGCACAAAATTTGTGAAAACTTCACAAAATTATATGTATTTCTAGGGCCACGTTCAAGGCCTTGGGAAAGTCTGTGCAAGGAAGGAGCCCTGAAGGTTAAACTTCATTAGTTTCATAGCAAATCCACCTCCGTCTGCTGCCTATTTGCTTACCTTTCCCCTTCTTACCACCACCTCACCCAACTCTTTCTTTTTATTCTCTCCCTTGCTTCTTTCTTTTTATTGTGGAATGGTTGACAGGCAGGGAAAATGGGGAGATGATGGTCAAATGGAACAAATTCTCAGTTATAAGATAAATATGTACTGAGAATGTAACATACAGTATGATGAGCATAATTAACAACACTCTATTATATATTTGAAAGTTATTAAAAGAATAGATTTTAAAAGTTACCATCACACACCCACACACACACACACACACACACACACACACACACACTGGTAATTAATTATGTGAGGTAATGGATGTGTTAACTAACCTTATTGTGTTAATAGTTTTGTAATATGTATGTGGATCATATCACATTATATACCTTAAACTGATATATATTATATGCCAATAATATCTCAATAAAGCTTGAAAAAACCTCAGAATGATTAAGAGTCAGTGCCTAAATTTGCATCCCAGGTGCATCACTTGCTACCTGTGCATCTTTGAGTGAGTTGCTTAAACTCTCTGAACATAATTACCTCATCTATGAAATGGGGGTAATACTAATGCTGGTCTCATAGGATTGTTGTAAGAATTAAATGAGATAATATGTGTAAATTATTTGAAACATATTGAATGCTCAATAAGTGTTAGCTTTTATTTTATATAGGTATAAAGCAAGAGAGGTCACATTCCTGGGGGATGTGAAATAAACAAATGAAGAATTGCATCATGAATCTTTGTAGACAGAAAATGCTCCCAATACCTGATTGTGAAGGTCCCAGCAAGACAAAATTGTGTAATATACCAAATAAGTAAGTGACTGAGCCATGAGTTAAGTGATAGGATTTAGATCAACAGGAGATACATCTGTTGGGGATTGACACAAAGAAAGAGACTTGGATGCTGGAAAATGTATTGGCCACATGCACTATAATAGCAATTTCCAAACTGTATTTCCTTAGAATGCAATAAACTGAACCATGAATTTAAGTTACAAAAATAAACTTTTAGTTATCATTGTGAGATTCCCTTCCTTTCGCCAAATTAAGTCAATAGATAAAATCTTATCAACTTGTAAGTTTTTATCCCAATTAACAAAAATAAAACCTAGGGGCTTCCACTGCTCTATTAAAAAAAAACACTGTGGTGTAATGGGACAAAACACTGCTTATCAAATAGAATATTCAACAGAAAATCCTGTAAACAACTGTGGCAGACACCATTGTTTGGCTGGCACAATTTTCCTTCTCAATCCCTTTCTTTGTTATGGTTTTGCATTAAAGGCACTAGAGCATTAAATATTCACACTACCAGCCCTGGCTGGGTAGCTCAGTTGGTTAAAACATTGTCCTGATACATAAAATTTGTGGGGGTGATCCCTAGTCAGGGCACATATAAGAAGCAGCCTAAGAATGCGTAAGTAAGTGGATCAGTAAATCCACATTTCTGCCTTTTTTTCTCTCTAAAATCAATTTTAAAAAATGTCCACATTATCAGAGTCCCTTGACAAAGTCCTGTAAGTAGAATTATAATGGGGATTTTCTGAGAAAATTTTTGCTTTTCTTTTGGAGATAGATGGGGCTGGAAAAATACTTTCTCCTTTCCTTCCTGTCTAGGATGTAAACGTGTTGCCTGGAGCTGAAGCTGTAATCTTGAGACAAAGAAGGGAAGACCACAGAACTACAGAAATACTGGACCTAGCCACAGATCCCCCCAAACAGTGTGATGGCATAGGGTTAGAACACACACATACACACACAGACACACACATAATCTCTCTTGTTACTCATGTTAAGTAATAGTGGATGGGAAAAGTTTCGAAACAAATAACTTTTAATGCAATTTAAGAGTTTCACTTATGTACTAATCATTAAGTCAAGGAGTTTGCATCTTTTATCCAAATTACTATGTGACCTTGGCTAAGTTACTTAAGCTCTATTTTCTCATTTATAAGAACATTATTATCCTAACCTATCTATCTTGAAAGGATATTATCAACTCTAGTAAATAAGTCTTAAGTGCTTTATAAATACTTTTTATAAAAGTATTTATAAAAAGATTATATAAAAAGATTTTATTTTTTTGTTTTTAGAGAGTAGGGCAGTGGGGGAGGAAGAAAGGGAGAGAAACATCAATGTACGGTTGTCTTTCATCTGCCTCCAGCTAAGGATCTGGCTGGAGACCTGGCTTGCAACCTGGTTATGTGCCCTGGCTGGGAATTGAACCAGTGACCTTTGGGTTCGTAGGCTGGTGCCTATCCACTGAACCACCAGCCGGGACCCTATAAATCCTTAGTGATGATAATGATCAGGCAAGCAGAACCATTTTTGTAGGACACAAAAATTACCTCCCCTGAAGAAAGATATCGACAAAATGTAGACAGGAAGTAGTATTTCTTACAAAAAGAGAGTATGCATCTCCCTAAGGAAAGGTAATCATTTTAATCCCTGAGTATCTAATTGAAGACTAAATGGAGAGGATTATGGAGTTATAATTGGGTTTATTCAGAATGCAATTGAAGACTCATCTGTTGAAGATGAGACTCATTTTATTCTCTCTTGATATGTGTAGCACATGAAATCATGACCAAGGGAATGTTAGCTTATTCATCTCTATAAAACAACTCACCTTTTAGCCTTGTTCTTCAAATTTGGCTTACATTATTTTTTTCTGTGATAGAGAAAAAGAATTGAGATACTGTACGGTGAGGCAGGAGATAGTTGGGAGGGAGGGAATTCTGGAGGCACCCCAGGGCCAAGACAAAGGACATCAACACCAGAGACCCTGTTCTAAGATCCTGTTCTAAGACTGGTTTTCCCCTCTTTCTGGAAAAGGGCTGAATCATGGTGAATAATGACTGCACCTATGCAGAAAATGCCACATGACCCTCCCTTCATTCTAATAGTGTTATAATAAATGAGCATTGTGAGACTGCCTTCCTTGGTGGCCAATCAAGGAAAATCATGGGAGGCCACATGCACAGTAGCTTAAAAGTAATATAACTATTGGAACACACACAATAAAGGCCCACCAGATCTAGCCAGGATATATCTGCCCTGTAAGAACAGAATCCAAGCCCCTGAGGTCATCAATAGTACTCTCCATAGAATGTGGGAGTTAGTCCCCTTCCGTGTTCTGTGGAGAGTACTATTGATGAATAAATCTGCTCTCTCTCTCTCTCTCTCTCTCTCTCTCTCTTTCTCTCTCTTTTTGCTATAAACTCTGGTTCATTTTTTTGTCATCAAGAACCTGGTTACCTGTGCCCACTTGTGACATAAGTAGCTAAAATAGGACCAATGCATACAAAAATCCACAATTTTACAAAGCATTAAAATTAGGTTCTAAATCAGCTTTAAAACATAGTTATGACTGCTAAGAGCATGTTTTGTTTTTGGTATACATTTTTAGGATTATCCAGCAGGGATTTTGCCATGTAAATGCCAGGAAACTGCCAATACCTTATTCTTCAATGGTGAGATTGGGATTAATTCAGTTAAAAATTTCAAATTTTCTGATTTCCTTTTGTCATTTTTCCTTCTTCTTATTGTTAAAAGTTTTATTGTTCCCTTTAATGTGCTCTTTAATATTTTAAAATCTATACCTGACTAGAGAAGCAATGATATATGTTTATATAAATCTTCAGAATTGTTCTGTTCATATTACATGCATTTTAATGTCTTTTTTTGGGCTAGCTTTTTCAGTTGAATAGACATGTGCCTAATGAAGCTGAGTATATGGTTTCAATCCTAGTTAATGAACTAGCTAGATTTTCACTGAGAAAAATTCCACTCATTAGGCAAAAGCTATGGTTTAAATTTGTTAATGTGTCCTGTTGATTCCCAAATGTGAGAGAATGTGCTTCCATTGCAGAGAAGACAACCCAAAGTGACAAATTTCACTAAAGGAAGGAAAGGATTAGCATCTACTACATAATAGTTTATTTTAAAAGAGTGAGATTGAAAAGTGAATAAAACTTTAGTGTATGCTTTAGTAAGTCTTACTCAACTTCCATCTGGACCTTCTCTTAATTTCTGACCTGCTAGACAATCTGGATTCACCTACATTAAAAATTTCTTTGTGTTCAATGTAGCCATAACCCTGAAGAGGACAACAACTTCAAAAAGCAATTGCCTCCTCTGGTGCGTGCTTTCCTGTCCTCACCACTCTCCTTTCTTTTTACTCAGGCATCATTTTTAGGAATTTGCTAGCTCAGTAGTTGGATTCCATTCATTTCAGCTGCTTTATCCACTTTTCTCCCTGCTGTCTGGATATAGAGAAGTTTCTCTTCTTTTAATTGACAATATATGTATGACTGTCCTCTCATTGTCATTGACCAACACCCTTCTGGACCATGCTGGTAGATATCTGAGAATGGATGCAGAGATCCATCACAACTCAGGTGTACATTTATAAATAATATTTAGTAGGTGAGAAGATTATAAAAATTATTTTTCCATATGAAGTGGTACATTCACTTCCATGTTTTCAATACCAACATTAAAAATTGTTAAAATTTCAGTCCTGGCTGGTAGCACAGTGGATAAGGTGCCGGCCTGCGAACCCAAGGGTCACAGGTTTGATTCCCCAGCCAGGGCACATTACCAGGTTGCAAACCAGGTCCCCAGTCAGGTCTGTGGCTGGAGGCAGGTGAAACGCAACCATACATTGATGTCTCTTTCCCTCACTCCCTCTCTCCCTTCCCCTCTTTCTAAAAATAATGAAATTAAATCTTAAAAAATTGTTAAAATTTATATAAAATATTTACTATTTATTTCTTTTTAATCATGCACAGCTAGTTGTTTAGGTACATGAAGTAGTTTTGACTATTCAGAGTATTTCCCTTTTCTATAACACACATTCACCTTTTACTACTAACATTAATTTTTCCTTTAAGCTAATCTATTATATGTAATTGGGAGTTGATGTTTAATGACATTCAGTATGTTGTTTGTTATATTTTCACTAGAATAATTTTCTTATTTATGTATTTTCTAAAAAATATAAATGTAATGCATATCACTATGTTTCATATTAATAATTTAGTGCTTCATAAAGTAATGGTGCATGTCTATGAACACTTTCAAGTCACTTCTTAATTAGTTTTTTATTCTAATGGATTTGATTTTTGTAACACATGATCTTGAATGACATATTTGATACTTATCCTCTAAAAAGTTACTGGCAAGATTGTAAAAGTATTAAAAATCTTTCTTCACATAGTAGAAAAAATAAAAGGATGGGGAAAGAACTGCATCAATTATCATGGAAAAAAGGAGCAGATAATGTTCTTTTGCAAGAGACACTCTTAAATGATAATGAACATGAAAAATTAATTACATTTCAAGTTGGAAGTTATCCTTCTCTACTTGATAGTGCTGCTATTGCTACCTTGATATATAAAAGGAAAAATGTCAAAATTATTAAGATAGGAATAAAAGGAATGGAGCAGTTATCTTTTTTAAATTAATGTATTTTTGCTGTATTACAGTTGTCTCATTTTCCTGCATTGTTCTCCCCTGCCCCACTCACTCCTTCCCTTCTCCTACAATCAATCCCCAATTCCTTGTCCAAGTCCATGGGTCATTTACATTAGATCTTTGTCTAAACTCTTCCCCTTCTTTCCCTGTTTCTCCCTCTCCAACCTCCCCTCTGGTCATGGTCAGTCTGTTCCTTGTTTTCATGCCTCTGGTTCTATTTTTCTTTTTCTTTTTCCCCTCCATGTCTGGCTGTCCCAACTTAAAAATATGGAACATTTCACGAATTTGCATGTCATCCTTGCACAGGGGCCATGCTAATCTTCTCTGGATTGTTCCAATTTTAGTTTATGTGCTGCCAAAGCAAGCACTCTGGTTTTGTTTTGCTTATTTGTTTTATTCATTAGTTTCCTGTGTTAGGTGAGATCACATGGTATTTGCCCCCTGGCTTATTTCACTAAGCATAATACTTTCTAGTTCCATCCATGTTGTTGCATAAGGTAGGAGTTCCTTCTTTCTTCCTGCTGTGTAGTATTCCATTGTGTAAATATACCAGTTTTTTTTTGATCCAATCATCCACTAATGGACACTTAGGCTGTTCCTAGGACTTGGCTATTGTAAATAGCGCTGCTATGAACATACGGGTGCATAGGTTCTTATGAACTGGTGTTTCAGGGTTCTTCGGGTATAATTCTAGCAGTGGAATTGCAGGATCAAAAGGCAGTTCCAGTTTTAGTTTTTTTTTGAGGAAATTCCACACTGTTTTCCATAGTAGCTGCACCAGCCTGCATTCCCACAAACAGTGCATTAGGGTTTCTTTTTCTCCACATCCTAGCTAGCATTTGCTTGTTGATTTGTTAATGATGGCTATTCAGACAGTTGTGAGGTGGTATCTCATTGTGGTTTTAATTTGCATCTGTCTCATGGCTGGTGATGTTGAGCATTCTTTCATATGCCTATGGGCCCTTTGTATGATCTCCTTAGAGAAGTGTCTGTTCAGATCCTTTGCCTATTTTTCACTTGAGTTGTCAGTCTTCCTGGTGTTGAGCCATGTAAGTTCTTTATATATTTTGGAGACCAAACACTTCTCTGAGGTATCATTGGTAAATATGTTTTCCCATATGGTTGGCTCCCTTTTCATTTTGCTGATATTTTCTTTTGCTAAGCAGAAACTTTTAGTTTGTTGCAGTCCCATTTGTTTGTTACTTTATTTCTCTTGCCCTCAGAAAAGTATCAGAGAACATATGGCCATGTGGGACATCTGAAACTTAACTGCCTATGTTTTTCTCCAGGATTTTTATGGTGGCACAGCTTATGTTTAAGTCTTTTATCCATCTTGAGTTTATTCTAGTGTATGATGTAAGTTGGTGGTCTAATTTCTTTCTTTTTTTTTTTTTTTTTTTGCATGTAGCTGAACAGTTCTCCCAACACCACTTGTTGAACAGGCTATTTTTGCTTCATTTTATGCACCTTTCCCCTTGTTTAGATGTTAATTGACCACAGAGATCTTGGTTTACTTCTGGGCTCCCTATTCTGTTCCGAACCAGGCTGTTTTGACCATAGTGGCCTTGTAATATAGTTTAATATTTATATTATGATTCCTCCTACTTTGTCCTTCTTTTTCAAGATTGCTTTGACTTTTTGTGGTCACTTTTGGCTCCAAATATAAATTTTTGATGTATTTGCTCTAGATCTGTGAAACATGTGGTTAGTATTTCAGTAGGGATTGCCTTGAATATAAAAATTGCTTTTGGTAGTAGGTACATTTTAATGATGTTAATTCTTTCCACCAATGAACATGATATATGCTTCTATTTATTTGTATCTTCCTTAATTTCTTTTTTTCAGTTTTTTGAGTACAGAAAACTTGTTTTATCCCCTTGGTTAAGTTTATCCCTAGGTACCTTGGTTTTCTTCTTGCTATAATAAATGGGATTTTCCCCCTAGATTCTATCTTGGGTGTTTCATTGGTGGTGTACAAAAAAGCCTTCGATTTCTGGGTATTGACTTTGTATCCAGCATTTTTGCCAAATTCACTTATTAGGTTGAGAAGTTTTTCAGGTAGAATCTATGGGGTTTTCTATGTACACTATCATATCATTTACCAATAATGACAGTTTAACTTCCTCCTTTCCAATCTGGATGCCTTTGATTCCTTTTCCTTGTCTTATCACTATGACTAGAACTTCCAAAACTATGTTGAATAGAAGTGGAGAAAGCGGACATTCTTGTCTTTTTCCGGGTCTTAGGGGAAAAGATTTTAGCTTCTTGTCCATTGGGCATAACATTGGCTACAGGTTTCTCGATATGGCCTTTCTTTATTATGTTGAGGTATGCTCCCTCTGTTCCCACTTTGCTGAGTAGTTTTTAATCATAAATGGTTGCTGTACTTTATCAAATGCTTTTTCGGCATCTATTGATATGATCATATGGTTTTTTGTCTTTTGTTTTGTTTATGTGGTGTATTACATTTATTGATTTGTGAGTGTTGTATCATTATTGCATCCCTGGGATGAATCCCACTTGATCATGGTGTATGATGTTTTTAGTGTATTGCTGGATCTGGATTGCCAATATTTTGTTGAGGATTTTAGCATTTATGTTCATCAGCATTTAGCGGCCTATAGTTTCCTTTCTTTCTTTGATCTTGACCTGGTTTTGGGATTAGAATGATACTGGCCTCCTAGAGTTTGGAAGTTTTCTCTCTTCTTTGATTTTTTAGAATAGGTGAGAAATATAGGAATTAGTTCTTTCCTAAATGTTTGGTAAAATTCATCTGGTCTAGGGCATTTGTGTGCTCGGAGTGTTTTTTTTAATTACAATTTCAATTTAACTGATTGTTATTGCTCTATTCACACTTTCTGCTGCTTTTTGACTTTTTTGGAGAATCATATGTTTCCAGAAATTTGTGTTTCATTCAAGTTGTCAAATTTTTTTATCATTTAGATGTTCATGTTGATTTCTTACAATTCTTTGTATTTATGTGATATCTTCTGTGATTTCTCCTCTTTCACTTTTGATTTTATTTATTTGGGTTCTCTCTCTCTCTCTCTCTCTCTCTCTCTCTCTTATTTATTTATTTTTTGATGGATCTGGTTAAAGGCTTGTCAATTTTGCTTATCTTTTTAAAGAACCAGCTTCTGAATTTATTGATCCTTCGAATTATTATTATTTCTAGTCTCTGTGTCATTTAATTCTGCGCTGAACTTGATTATGTCCTTCCTTTTACTTGCTCTGGGCTTTGTTTGTTGATGTTCCTCCATTTCTTATAGCTGTAGGGTCAGGTTGTTTATTTGACATTCTTTTATCTTTTTTAGGTTGGCCTGTATTGCTATGAACTTTCCTCTCAGAAATGCCTTCTCTGTTTCCTATAGGTTTTGGGCTATTGTGTGTTCATTTTCATTTGTTTCCAGAAACTTTTTGATTTCTTCCTTGATCTCATTGTTAACCCATTCATTATTTAATAGTATGTTGTTCAGTTTTCATGAATTTGAATGTTTTGAGGTTTTGTTCTTGGGGTTGGTTTCTAGTTTCAAGCCATTGTGATTTAAGAAAGTGATTGATGTAATTTCAATTTTCTTGAATTTGTGAAGGCTTGTTTTGTGTCCTTAGATGTGATCTGTCTTTGAGAATGTTCCATGTGCATTTGAAAAGAATGTATATTTTGTTTCTTTGGGGTGAAAGATTTCCTATATATCAATTAAGTCCATTTTATCTAGAATGTCATTCAATACCACAATATTCTTGGTGTTTCTTTTCTTGGAAGATCTGCTCATTGTTGACAATGAGGTGTTAAAATTCCCTACCATGAATGTGTTGTTGTCAATATCCTTCTTGAAGTCCTCCAAGATTGACTGATGTAGTTAATCCACTTATATTTAAGGTTATTATTGGTAGGTACGTGTTCATTGTCATTTTTTCCCTTTGCACCTGTGTTCCTCTATGTCTCTCTTTGTTTCTTCATCTTCTTACACTTGATCTTAGCCAAAAGGCCGAGAAACGATGTTTCTTCATCTTCTTAAAGCAAACCCTTTAGTACCTCTTGCAATGCTGGTTTGGTGAAGATATATTCTTTTAGTTTTCTTTTGTCTTGAAAACTCCTTATTCCTTCTTCCATTTTGAATAAAAGCCTTGCTAGGTAGAGTGGTCCTGGTTGCAGGCCTTTGTTTTCCATTGCTTGGAATATTTTTTTTACCATTCCCTTCTGGCTTTTAATGTTGCTGTTGAAAGTCAACTGATAACCTTATCAAAATCTCCTTGCATGTTATTAGCTGTTTCTCTTTTGCTGCTTTTAGGATTCTCTCTTTGTCTTTGAAATTTGCCATTTTATTTATAATTTGTCTTGGAGTGGGCCTCTTTAGGTTTACCTTCCTTGGGAACCTCTGCACTTCTTAAACTCTCATGTCTTTTTCTCTCATCAAGTTAAGAATGTTTTCTGTCATTACTTTTCCAAACATGTTTTCTATTTCTTGCTCCTCTTCTCCTTCTGGTATCCCTATGATATGGGCATTATTATGCTTTATGTTGTCCTCCAGTCTCTTAAAACATCTTCATTCTTTTTCAGTCTTTTTTCATTTTGTTGTACTGTTTGGGAGTTTATTTTTATACTACCCTCTGGCTCCCTGATCTGATCCCTGTTTCATCTAGCCTGCTTTTGATTCCTTCTACTGTGTTCTTCAATTCAGAAATTGTATTCTTCATTTCCTCCTGGCTCTTACTGATAATTCCTATATTCTTTTAATGCTGGTGTAGTTCTCAGTAAGTTCCTTGTAGCTTCTCTGATGTTCTTTGTAGTCCCCCTGGAGCTGTTTGTAGTTTTCTTTGAGCTTGCTGAACTCATTAAGCTACTTTATCATCAATGGTTTGAATTTCATGTCTGATAGTTTGCTTGCCTCTATTTTACTTAGCAGCCTTTCTGAGGATTTCTCCTGCCCTTTTAATGGGGGGATTGTTTTTTATTATTATTTTTATCTCCCCATTTTAACTTCTTTTTTTTGTTTCTGCTTCTTAGATTGATCTGCTTTGATTTCTTGTCTTCATGATATGACCATCTATGGTAGGAGGTCAGTGGGATTCAGTGGTGCTTTTTAAATGCCCTTTCTGCCACTTATTTGGGCTGTCTGGTTGTGGTTGGGTTTTGGTTGTTGTGTTGCTCTTTGGTGAATCTTTCCCTCGGACTAGCTGACTTTAAGAATCACTTTGCCCACCATGTCTTGTATACTGTTATGTAGAGGCACACTTCTTTACTTCCTGGATCTACCCCTGGTAATGTCAGATCATGTTCTAGTCTAGGCCTCGGCTGCCTGTTTGAAATGATCAGAGATACACTGTCTTTGTTTGTCTCCTTCAGTTGTTAATCTCATCAATCTGTGATCAGCTGTCAGGCTTAAGCTCTGTCTAGCAGGGAAGGTTAATTTTTGGAGGGAGGGGGTCTATTGCTCCCCTTTAGGCTGATGCCGCTTGGAGAGGTGAGGTCTGCCTGTAATATGGACAATGAATTAGCACTGGGATCCTATTGGCTGCTCCCTCATTTCTCTCTTCAAGGCTATAACCTCAAATTCTTCTTAATTATCTCTATTTCACTCTGACTCCCTCTGCTGGAGACCAAGATAAGTGGGTGCCAATGTATTTTTGTGCTGGGTCTCTTTAAAAACTCTGTCTTGAGCTATCTCTCTCAGGCTGGGAAAACCCCATGGCTTTTTGCTTTTCATAGCTGGATGCTATTTTACTCTCAGCTATGTTGCTGAAGGCTGGGAGTTTAGATTCCACCTTTCTCAGGTGGAATTCCAGGATGCAGAGATATTTGTCTGTCCCTTCAGCTGCTGCCCATGGAAGCCTAGCTAGTCCTCTCACATCTCCATACTTCCTACCAGTCATGTTGTGATGAAGTGGCCTCTTCTGTTCTGTCCATGGTTATAAGGCTTCTTTCTAGCTAGTGTTCTGTTGGCTATTTTGGATGATTTCTCCACAATTAAGTTGCACTTGCAGATTGGTCCTAGGAGGAGATTGGTGTAGCTCAACTTACTTTTCCACCATCTTGGATCCTGGAGTGGTGATCTTTGTGAACACCAGGTATTAGAAATTAGAAATACCAGCTAATTGGTATAAAACTATCTTTGGGGAAAAATCAGGCAACATTATTTTAGACATCTTTGGCATAATTTCTTTTCTTTAAACTTACTGATTTGAGAGAGAGAAATATTGATTTGTTGTTTCCATTATTTATGCATTCCTTGGTTGCTTTTGTATGTGCCTTGCCTGGGGACCAAACCCACAACCTTGGAGTATTGTCTTGACTCTCCAACCAACTGATTACCTGGCCAGGGGCTTGAATGGTTTCTAAAAACACTAGTTTTCAGAGGTTTAAATGCATTATAGTGTAAATTGGGTATCTCTGGACCACAAAATTAGTATTTGTGTCTGGCTTGTAATTTATAAGTATGTTGTTGAAAGACTTTTATTTCCTGAGAGGAAATGAGCCAGTCATTTAGGATTTTCATGCCTTTCATATTTTAATTTCTCCTTCCATAAAATTTTTAAAAAGCTGAGTCAAAGAATGTTTTTCAAGAAAAGATGTGTGAAGAGAATTAAATTAAAATTTATTTTTATTTTAACTTTCCAAATTTCTCTTTTCAGTGAAACCATTTATCTCTGAGGTGATAAATAAAATCTGTAAAAACTGTCATCTTGCAGTTTAATTAAAAAGTTTTAGGATGCTGGCTTATGAACCCAAAGATCACTGGTTCAATTCCCAGCCAGGTGACTTAACCAGTCAGGTCTCCAACCAGGTCCATAGCTGGAGGCAGGTGAAAGGCAACCATACATTGATGTTTCTTGCCCTTTCTGCCTCCCTCCCTTCCCCTCTCACTAAAAAAAAATAATAATAATAAGTTTAAGAAAAAATATTTGATGCCTTATTTAGAATAGACTCTTAAAGCCCCTTCCAATTTTTAGATGGCTTTTCTTATAAATACTTCAATTACAAGGCTAGTAACCAAATGATTCAAATAATGTCACTGGCTCTCATTACCTCAATATACTGATATAGAGTTATACTCTCCTATTACATGCCACAAACACAATGAATGGTGTATTGGTGATGTTTCCCAGACTGTGTTCTGGACACTAGAGTTTAATTCATCAATATAAAAGGATTCTGGATCTAAATTAATTTAAAAATGCTATGAATCAAGGTTTAGAGAATGCAGGATTGCCTAGATTCAACTGATTTACTTAGAATAAAAGTGAAATATCTGGTTGAATAGCAAGGATAATGATATTAGAGACCAATATTTTTCTGAACTTAGAAGAAACATTCTTTTGACTAATCTGAAATGTTATAAACCAGAATATCTCTGAAAAATATACAAGTCTCAAAGATTAAATTAGTTTAGGAGATTAGTGAAGCGATGAATGGCAATTACCACTAGGTCTTTTAGTTGGTGAAATATCAAAAGTGTCAGGTATGTTGGTGACAGCCACATTTATTCTTACTCTATTGCTGAAATCACTGGAATCTGTAGCTTGTGCTTGGGAGTTTGGATCAGATTTTGCTTATTTTTAATTTTTATTTTATTATTTACTAAAGATTTTGTTTATTGTTTTTTAGAACGAGAGCAAGGGAGAGAGGCAGAGAGGGAGAGATACATCAATGTATGGTTGCCTTTCACCTGCTTCCAGATATAGACCTGGATGGAGACCTGGCTATGTGCCCTAGCTGGAAATCGAACCAGTGACCTTTGGGTTTGCAGGCCGGTACCTTATCCACTGTGTCACCAGCCAGGGCTGATTTTGCTTATTTTTTTAGACTAGTTTGATTCTATTTTTATATTATTGGCTTATTTGTTTTTAAATAAAATAATGCAAGCTTATATTAATTATACTAAAAGAGCAGGATGCTCTGCAAAGAGACTCAAAATAACATGGCTAAGAGAATACAACTCTTTGTCCTCTTTCTGTAATACAACTAAGGTGAGTGCTTCTGTTTCATACATTTTCATACATTTGGCCTCACATACTTGCCGCCTACAAAACGTGCTAAGCTGACTCTGATCACCAGGCAGGAAGTAGAAATAAGTCAAAGGTCACACTGATGGAGGTTGAACCTTAGTTTGGCTCTCATTCTATTGAACAGAATTTCGTTACATGGTCACATATAGATACAAGAGAGGCTGAAAAACATGGCTTAGTCATGATTATTGGTTAAAAGTAAGAAAACAATTCGGTGGGCATCTAGGATTCCCGTGCATGATTTATCAAAAACATGACTAAATATAAAGAAAAAGCAAAAATTACTGTAATTTCTATCATCTAAAAATAATACAGTAAATACTATTCTGTACATGACTTTCTGCACATATAACTGTACATCATGGATAGACAGATGGTTGAATAAATAAGTGAAAAATAACTGAAATAATGCAATCACTCTCTATGTAAAATACATTTAATTTTATTTAAATATTAGGAAAAAAAGGTGAAATGAAAGTTAAAGAATTAGCAATGTGTCTTAATCAATAAGAAGTAGTACGTTTTATGCCTTTTTATGCCATGTCATTAATGACATAATTTTTTTTACAAGATTAGAGGCATAATTTGTAAAAATTTTATATGTCAAATTTAAACAGTCAACCTAACAGGGAAGATGAGGAGATAAGAACCTTTTACTTTTTTAACCTTTCCTTCTTTCCCTCTACCTCCTGATTTTTGTTTTAAATTATTTTTCTTTGTCAGCATTGTAGCATTATATTTTGTTCTGCAAACGTAATTCCCTGTTAATCATTACAAGTTCTCTATTTAAATGAATGCAATGCTCAACACTAGTTCTTTTACCATGACTTTTCCATTACTGAGTTTGATTTTTAATTTATCACTTGGTTGGTTGGAGTTTATTGTCAGGTAGCTTTAAATTTTTTGTTTACTTAATTTTTTAGCAAAGGGATTATAAATTTTTTATTCTCAGAGTTCTTTTATATTTGAGAGTACTGCCTATTGTCTTTATACTTGAATGACTTGGCTGGGTATACTACTCTTGGTTACACATACTGCTCCTTAGTGTGTTATAAACATTTGTTGACTTCTGGAATTAAACATTGCTGTGAAAAAGTTTAAGGCCTGCCTGATTTCTCCACTGTGGGTAACTTTTTCTGCCTAAATGCCTGATGGATTTTTTTTGAAGTTCTGTAACTTAATTTGGGGATTTCTTGATATTAATGATAATAATATTCAATTACTTTGTCTAGATCCTATTCTACATATTTTATGAATATTAATATATATTAAATACATAATATATTACCACAGAGATGAATAGCTCTGACAAAACCTGCAAAACTTAACATATTTACTATTGGACCCTTAATAGAATAGTTTGAAGACTCCTGCTCTAAGTGATTAATTTGATCTTTAATCATATATATTTTCTTTTTCCTGTTTATTATTTATTTATTGTGGTCCTTTTCATTTCACTGTGTTGTTATTTATCACTTTGGCTTGGGCTATTGCTTTACAGATGTGTTCTTTTAATAATGCAGTTTTGACCACTCCTGTTTTTAGTGCTTTTTGTTTTCTTCCAGATTGACAATCTCAGGTCTTACTTTGTTTTGCATCCCATGGTCTCTTCTCTTTCTCTCCACCTTTCTCTCTTTCCTGTGACTCTAAAATGTTTGCATTGTTCCCATGTTGTCTCTTTCTACCTTACCTATATTTCACCTAAAGGGTTCTGTCCTTTTACTAATTCATGATGTCCTTCCCAGAACAAGGTAAACATCCTTCTCACAGGTACAGTTTGATGCCAAAGTGTTGCTTAATAAAGCTCTAAATGGGTTTGATCATTTTTTTCTTCTGGATTTTATTAAATGTCTATACAGAGGCCCACACTACCAAGAGCAGGGCTCTTCAAATCTTGTGGGCATTCAAGTGTTTCTTCCTACTCAACACACCTGTTCTGAAGTAATTTTTTCCCATAACCTGCTGAGTCCTTTGGTGGGACTTGTGGCTTCCACTGAATCCCACTTTCCCTTGGGAAACTTCCCAGCCAGGAGGACATTAGCAAAGTTTCTCCAAATGTTGCCAACTTACCTTACTTCAGAACTATGTGGAGATAAGAATGAGATTAAGAGTTCATTATTTATTTCTCAGGTAAGGCAGAATAGACAATGCTTTAATGATCAAGCAGCATACTGAAATCTAACCCTGAATTTTCATTATAATTGCAAGCAAATGGCTCTTGACCTATAATTTTGAATTCTGTCTTTGGTTGGCAAACAATTTCCCCTTGAGTGCATTGTTTTCTACTTCAGAGAGATCTTGGATATAAACATGGATCTAAGAAAAACAAAACAAAACAAAACAAAACAAAGGACCTTGTTTGAAATGCATATCTCCTGTAGCATAGTATAAGACATTTGCTTACCCTGTTTCAACCCAGCAGATCCTAGAGGAGATGGAGAAATCTCTATCTATAAAAAATGATAAACACAGAACGATTTTTACAAGTCAACTATAAGTACTACAGCTGCTCACTTCATTTAAAAAAAATTGCTGTTAAGTAGCAATTATGAGATATCTGTTTTAGAAGTTACAGCCTTAATGTTGTCTGCTCTTTCTCTTCCTCTTCCCCATTCCAAGGAGAAGAGATTATGTACAATAAATTCTATTGTCATCTCTACCACTTGGGAACTAATGGTTTTACTATTAGTGTCAGCAATGAACCTGTACTGGAATAATCATGATTATGACCTTCTTCATTCTCTAAATTTTTATGGTCAGCTGTTTCCCAGGAGGTGCTGGGAAGATTGGGAGTGCTACCTTAAACAAAACCAGTTTTCATACCTGTTATAGATGGGTATGTAGGTCCTCTGATTAGCTATCTGAAGATGGCATATAGCCATTGTCACCTCTCAAAGTGCCCTGTTTGACAATCCAAGTTCACTTCTGCTAAATTTGCACAGAGCCAGCCTTGGAATCTAGAGTGCTGTTGCTAGTTCCTCAGTATCAGCAGGTGTGTTAAAACTGATCTGCCATCCTTAATAAAAGTGACTAACTTTAAAAACTAGAATGGATGAGTTACCTACAAAGGAGTGCCTGTAAGACTATCAGCTGATTTCTAAAAAGAAACTTTGCAGGCAAGAAAGGACTGACAAAAAGTCAAAGTGATGAAAAGCAAGTACCTACAACTCCAGCAAAGCTATCCTTTAGAATGAAATAGTAGATAAAGTACTTCCCAGACAAGTAAAGCTAAAGGAGTTCATCATCATTAAGCTCTTATTATATGAAATGTTAAAGGGTCTTATTTAAGAAAAAGAAGATCAAGACTATGAACAGTAAAATGCCAACAAACTCACAACTATCCACAACTGAATTTAAAACAAACTAACTAAGAAAACAACTGGAACAGGAACTAAACCACAGATATGGAGATCATATGAAGGAATATTAGCAGCAAGGGGGAAGGGGGAGAATGGGGGAAAAGGTTCAGAGATCAAGAAACATAATTAGTAGGTACAAAATATGGGGACATTAAGAATAGTAAAGTAAATGGAAAAGCCAAAGAATATGTATGCATGACCCATAGACATGAACTAAGGGGGTGGGGATTGGTGGAAGGAAGGGAAGTACTTGGCAGAGCAGGGCAAGGGGAAAAATTGGGATAATTGTAATAGCATAATAAATAAAATATACTTAAAAAGAAAATAAAATCTTAAAAATAAGAATAAAAATATTAGAATGAATGAAATTAACAATAAAGTTCTATTCTTTCTTAATTCTGATAGCATTGTAGGCTGTTGAATTGTCAGGCACTTCTTATTATGAAGTAAATTTTAACTGCCTTGGAGAAATACAGGAGCAGCCATGAGCAGTTACCTATTCATCCATCCATTCTCTCCACAAATAGGCTCTGACTCTCTACAAAGTGCCAAACCTGTGATTGCTGCTGGGAAGGCACAATCTCTATCTTTGAAGTTTCTCAGTCTAGCGAGGGAGATGGATGTGCATATGAGAATGTTGTCAGGCCCTTAAGAGGCTTGTAGAACAGATTAGGAAATTGTACCTGGGAGGGTTGGGGGTAAGGAGTCACAATTCCAGGTTCTTCTGAACTGAGCCCCAAAACAGGTATCAGTGTAGTGGGGAATGAATATGCTATACTATTTATATTAGTCTAACTAACTGTACATAGAATGGGACTAAAGAGTGTATTAACAAAGCAAACTTATTTTAAGAAATCTATATAAAGCAACCTGTATTTATCTTAGTAGATGTTAAACCCAGCTTGTTACTCTAACCTGATTTTTTTCTTTTGGAACTAGAGCTTGCATTACAGAATATTTTGATTTGTTTATTTGTTTTGACTTTTTGTTTTCTTTTTTAGTATACTTTACAGATAGCTGCTGTTTCAGTTCTTGTGTGAAGTTAAGAAGCAGCCTGACCTCAAGGCTTCAGGTGATGCCAACTGCCTAGTCACAGGAATTTAGCTGATAAGAAAATGGGTGGCCAATTAAAGGATGCAGACCATAACAATGCATATCAAGGCATATGGGAAGATGTCCTACACATTCTATGTACATGTCCAAAGTTCTCCCTCCACCTTTCTCAGCCCTATAAAATTAGCTAGCTTGACTGGATCTGCTAAGATGGTCTTTGGATGAGAGTCCCGCATCTTCTTGAGTTGTTGGCACCTGAATAAACCTCTTTCTTTAGTCTACCAGCACCTGTCTCAGGAGTTTAGCTTTTGTTGCAGCAGGCAACCGGACCTGGGTTTGGTTAGATCCATAGTATTTTTTGACTTGTGAATTAGAGATAACTTTAATATCTATTATCTTCTCTCCTTAATATTGCAAAGTGAAATTTATAAAAAAATATTAGCAAGAGAGCAGTTGAAGATAATTGTCTTTTGGAACTTACTTTGCCTGTAATGCCTCACAAAGAACCCTCTAGAGAACCTGCTTCATCTACATACATCTGCCTTCATTATGGAGCAAGGCACAGACCTCTCTCCCTCACCCTAATTTTACACATTTTTCATGGCTGCTTTACTGTTCTTGCCCAGTGAAAGTAAGTTGAGACTTCATCACACTAGTTCAGGGACTTTCAACATATTTTTTTACTACAAATAAGAAATAAATTTAAAATTTCACAATCTAGTGTGTGTGTGTGTGTGTGTGTGTATATATATATATATATATATATATAAAATTAATACCAGAAGTTCATAAAATAATAATTATCCTATGCATGTGTGATAATTTTTATTTAAAAAAAAATGTTTCTGGTCATGACCGAAATATTTACCTTATTAACATACCATTGAGTATTCAAAATTTGAGTAATCCTAGTTTAGATTATTTAGGAAAGTTAATCCAGTGAGGAATATAAATCACAAGATCCCTTTCTAAACCAAATAGAATTAATTTGGGATAAATGAGGCTGCTTACCAGGAATTGCGCTTCCCCTGAAAAATGGCATCACAAATTTGATTCTATTCTTCTTTATGTTACTAGTAAAGTCAGTACCAACTTTAGACTCCATGGCATGCATTTGTGTGTTAATTTCACATTGTATGTGTTAACTTCATTTTCTTTTTCTTCCTGGAATTCTGAAGTTGCTTTTAAAAGGTCCTATTGTATTATTTTTTATTTTGTAAGATGCATTTAGAGCTTTAGGATCAAGATGCAAATAAATAAACAAAATCAATATTGCTATTACTGCTTTTAGTGCATACAAGTGATCACTGAAAGTTCCTGAATTTTCCATTGTGCTTTGAATTGCTTTGTCTGAATTACAGGGAACACTCCTTGCTTTTAATGTGTTTGTACCACCATTTCATTGTGACTAGTTCAGGTTCATGTACTTGAACTTCTTTAGTTACAGTGTGAACAGAAACTCAGGAAAATAGCATAGAAAGCTTGGAAATCTGTACCTGTCTCCCCAGCTAATGCTATAGAGAGGTGTCTTCATATTTCAGCAGGTTCCTCTGGAACATGGTGTTCCAATTACCTTCTATTGTAAATCACAGGTTGTTATGGTAGAGATTTTGACAAGAACAAATGTCTCTAGTGGAAATTTGATGCATTTATACATTTTTATAAAACCCTAAGCATGCTAATTACTTCAATGATGGCATGTCAAGTGTATTCCTGAAAAGACAGTTTAGTGATGCTGTGACTACCCAATGGAAGGGCAGATATTTATCTACATGCAATTACCTATGTTAATTTTGTCTCATGTGAAAACAACCTTTACACAGACTAGTGAAATAATTGCCAAAGCAGAGAATGCATGTTAACATCAAGATACTGGCTTATAATAATTCAGAGGCAAGAACAGGCTCCAGTCTGTCTGGAAGTCTTTCTGGAGCTTCTGTGTTTTGTACATGTTAGTTGTCAAACATGCCATGGATGTTTTCTCAAACGAACAAGTGCCTAATGAAAACATCATACAGGCAATGATGGGTTTTACATTGCACAATTCTTATCATATGTGTGAATATTTGGACTGGTTTTGAATTTTTTAAGCAGACTCTGTAGGTATGTTGTTAAGCATGAGTACTGACAAATAGTTCAACAATAAACACTGCATTCTGATGTCATTATGTGTTAATTGATTGTTTAAAATTAAAAAATAAAATATATTACTGACTCACAGATTTCTCATTAGATTATTGACACCTGGGTCAAATAAAAAATATGATGCATAATCATGGGTCAGGGGAAACCTGGAATATTTATCTGTACATTCTCTTATCTATGCCACTGTTTCTACCATTATTTCTTTTAACTTTTTAAAAATTTAATTTGTATTTATTTTAAAAAAACTTTTATTTATTATTTTTAGAGAGAGGGGAAGGGAGAGAGGCAGAGAGGGAGAGAAACATCAATGTATGGTTGCCTTTCACCTGCTTCCAGCTACAGACCTGGCTGGAGACCTGGCTTGCAACCTGCCTGTGTGCCCTGGCTGGGAATCGAACCAGCAACCTTTGTGCTTGTAGGCTGGCACCTTATCCACTGTGATGTCGGCCAGGGTGTTCTTTCTACCATTATTATTGTGAGCTTTTCTTGCTAAAATAAGAAAAATTTGAGCAGAGTGATGGGGGGTTTACTTCTCTGTATTTTCTTTTTGCTCATCTGTCAAAAGGCTCCTAGTTCTCTACTAAGATTGGATCTTGTTCATTTCCTCCACTTTTTCCAATGACTAGAAAGAAGTTACTAGAAAAGAACTTAACAAATATTTATTGACTACCTCCTTTGTGCTTAGCCTCTGTGCTAAACCTTGGGAGAAAGCAACAGACAAGCCTACATTGTCATGTCCTTCCTGGAGCTTGTCATGCACAACAGGATAGCCATTAAATAGGGACTTACAAAGGGTATTTGTGCCTCAAGAATTTATCATCTAGACTTTATTCTTATCAACCCCAAGACACTTAAATACTACAATTTTCTGTTTGTAAGTCAACATTTTCCAGGGGGTTCGATATCTGATAAATGGCGTTTCAATTTCATGACTTGAAGAAATGTTTTAAACAGTGCTTGAATAGTCTCCTGAAGAACCTGCAGGGAGCCCCTTCTAATGCTTGCCATAAATAAATCCATATTTTCCTTTCAAATTCCTTAGGGAATTTAGTCAGATTATTTTTTCCAGTATCTGAAAAGAAATTGAGGGTTGGTTAATTAGAATTCCATATAAAACTCCCATAGAGACCATGATGATAATATTGCCTGCTTTTTGTTTCAGCTCATGGCTGATGGTCAAACAAAGTTTCTTCTACAAAGTTTCTCATGTGTCCTGAATGGCTGATGCCTTGATACTTTTTTTTTTTTTTTTTTTTCTTTTGTCTATAGAAAATACACTGTAGGAATAGGAATAGGCATTAATATACTGGAGAAGTGTCTTGCTAGACTATTGTGTATAAAGGGGAAAAAAGAAGCATATATATTTTTACAAAAGAATCATTTTCCTTTTAGCTAAGGATACGCAATAAGCTGATTTAATTTTAATGAGTTTTAATCTGTCATTGTTCTTTCTTACACTTATATTTTCCAAATCAGTATTTCATTGTCTGTGCATAAGATTGGAATGCTTTTCATATCTTTTTAGAGTGTTATTTTTCAGAGGGATTCTTTTGTTTTGCAAACATGCCTTTGTCCTCTTTCACCTATGCAGTTAGTTTTTAGGAGTCTCAAAGCAGCTATGACTTCAACTACAGTCTTTAATCAGAAAACTAGGGGTCTCAAAGTAACATTTCCTTAGTGGGCTGAGTTTATGCTGCACTTTCATGAATTATACTACATTTGGTATATATTAAAAACAGTTTATAATATCTATGAATATTTTAAAAAGATGTGGTAGTAGTGACTAGTAATTAGCAAAATTAAAATATTTTAATTTAAAACTTTTAATCCAATGTTTATTTATTTTGTTTCCTGAGTGATGAAAATTTTAAGGAAAAGGTGCCATGATATAACATCTTTGCTTTTATTATGCTTACTTTAATTCACAGACCCTATGAAGTGTGTTTTTTATGTATGTATATATGTGTATGTGTATGTCCATAGTTTCTATACATGCCTCTCACACATACATTTATATATTTGCATAAAGTTTTCTCTTTTTTATTTTATTTAGTAAGAGGAATTATTAATATTATTATAACTGAGTAGCTGAATCATGCAATCTCGGATACTCCTAAAATTGAAGAGCTAAGGAAAAAATACACTTGCCTGTCTCCTTTGTCTATCAAAAAAAATAATTAATAATTTTGATGATATTATATAAAGGGAAAACAAATCAATATTTCATCTGAAGACTGTTTGATTAAGAGGCAGATGATAATATAGATTTATTATAGACTCCTGCAGACTCCTGGAAGTAAATAGAAAAGTTTAGGTATTTAATTTAAAAAAATTGTGTATCAGTGTACCTGATTCATATGTTGACAAGAGTCACCTTTATTTAAATTGGAGAATAAAATCTGAAAAGGTAAATGGAGTAGGATGTATGGAATGCTGGACTAGAAATATGAGCTGTCAATTCTAAATCTTAATTTTGCTATCGAATAATTTTGTGAATCTGAATCTTGTGGCCTTTCTCCTCTGTGATTTATTAATGGTTGAGCTCAAAGACAGTTTTCTTCAGGCTTTTAAAACACAATCTCTTTACCCATACCACTCCTGTCTATAGTTTTCTTCTTGATGAGTACAGGAGGGACCTTGCAGGTAGCATGGTAGAGGCAAGTCTACTTGTGTTTCCATGTCCCTCTGGATCTACCAAGATTTGGTATGTCTACCCTGGTCTTGAGAAAACTTATCTTGTTCTTAAAGCAAACAGACAAAAACCACATTCCTAAAGTATAGAGTGACATAAGAGACTTCAGATTTCTCAGCTGGCATTAAGTACTGGCAAGTTAAATGTTACTATGCCAACTGAGATTGCCTAGTCCTGTTTCCTTGAAGCACAAGTAATGCCGAAGGCTCTAAATTTCTATAGTCTGGGGGCCTATGTCTGGCATTGGTCTAGAATAATATGATGTTTGCCCTTGGAGAAATTGTATAGAGAAACTTGGCTGGCCTCTCAAGCAAAGTTAACTCTTACAATGTGTATATGTGGGGGGAGGATAGGTAGATTTTGTTGCTTCTGACTCCATTTGAGAGAGAAAGCTGATTTTTTATGAAAGCTATGGTTTTTAGAATCACCATCAGAGACCACCTGAAACTAATAAAAATGCTTAGGACAGAAGAGTGACTAAAACAATAAAAGAGTAAGAAAACCAAAAGTCCCAAAGCCATCTCTGACCACATGGAGCATGGGAGGAACCCACCTTGAATAGGGCTATATGCCTGAGATCTTTGCTAGAGCAGGTGGCCTTAGGAATACCAGGGAACCTAGGCTCACCAGGGTTATGGACATTTTTTTAAAAAGATTTTATTTATTATTTTTAGAGAGAGGGGAAGGTAGAGAGGCGAAGAGGGAGAAAGACATCAATGTATGGTTGCCTTTCACCTGTATCCAGCCTACAAACCTGGCTGGAGACCTGGCTTGCAACCTGGTTATGTGCTCCATCTGGGAATTGAAACAGTGACCTTTGGGTTTGTAGGCTGGTGCCTTATCCACTGTGCCACCATCTAGGGCTGGGTTATGGACATTTTGAGTGTGGAGGCACCCCTGTCTTGGGAACAGAGAAATCACTTTAAAAAGAACCATTCCATTTATACCAGAAATATGGGCTATATCACTGGAATTGTCTAGTCATTCTGTCACATTAAAAGATAGGGTTGGTTTGTCACTGACTAGTCGTGCTGTCTAGGTATTTATTGAGTGGCCCAGAATGGGACACAGTGTTGTGTGGCTTCCACTTGGGTGGTTGAGCCACTCCATGCTGGGTTTTTCCTGTGAAGAATTTGCCCCAAAGTAATAAAAGTTGCTAATTTCCCACTCCTCAAGGTTGATGGGCATGTTCTGTTTTCTACTAGTATAATCATTTGGTTGCCATCCTTGTTCTTTCTATTGGTTTGGAGGGTGTTAGAGCACACATAGAAGCGCTGACTGTATTCACCCAGCAAGCTTTAAATAACAGTTAGCAAAGCCTGTCTTTACTTAATGTTGATATGTCTCTAATGAGAAAAGCTGTGCTCCAAATTAGGCTAGCCTTGGGCATTATTATTGCCTTGAAAGGAGGCACCTGTACCATTATCCAGTGTTACGTGTTCACACCTGATGAGCCTGCCAATGTATCATCTTTATTAAATCACATAAAGACACAAGTGAATCTCTGAGTGATCCAATTCTCAGCGTTGGGGACTTAATAAATCAGAGGATATGACCGACAAGTGACCTGAAAGCTGGAGGGGGCAGTTGGAGGCTCCTCCCCCCCTCCCCATAGCTCTGTGAGTTTCACCCTGTAGGTTCGGCCCACCACTCCTACAGTTAGAGCCATCTGAAAGGACAAAAACTTAAGAGCAATGTGTGGTAGAAAACATCTGGAATGAATATGTGCCTGAACTCAGGTAAGACGTCTATGTAAACTTTAAAGATTTTGATGGGTGGGTGAGGAGAGCTACTAGTCTTGTAGCCACCCCAGGCAAACCTTTTATGTAAGTACCCATAATTATTAAACCTGCCAATCTGGAGCGGTTCCTCTTTCTTAGGTCTCTCCATGTCCTCCATGCAGAGTCCATTTCAGATTTCACTCAGGAAGCTCCCGAGGTTTCAACCAACAAACTTCTTGAGGTAAAATTTATTCTCTACTCAATACTATCCCTATTTAGAATACTGGCTTTCTCTTTCTCTCTCATTTTGTAGAGAAATGGGAATTAAACAATGCAAAATCCTTAAAATCTCCTTTCAATTAATGAGCAAACTTCTCATTGGACAGACTTCAGTTCCCAGAAGAGAATGCAGAACAGAAAGCACTTGCTGAATTTATTGTATGTAGATTAGAAAGTAGTCACTCGGAATATGCATACTAACAGCCAAGTTTGCATTTACTCTTGTTCCCCCATTTTGTTTCTGAGCCTCCCTGAATAGGGACCCAAGACCACAAGATGAATCCTTCTGGGTCAGAAGCAAAGTGAGAATTTGATGCTTGAATAGGATCAAATTCTTAATGAACCTCATCAAACTTATTTATAAGAAACGTGAGCTGTGGTTCTTTGGGACTTGGTGAAGAGCACCAAGTTGGCTCAAGAATGCATTTGCTCAGAAAAATAACTTATACAAACCAGAGGACATTTTATTTCCAGAGTGTTAGTTAAGGTAGAAGTATGACCTTATAAATGAACTCAGAATGGTGTCGGAATTACCAGAAGCTGTAGGGATGCTGTGGTTTCCCTCAACTACACCTTCTATGGCCTACACGTTATTTTTATCCTTGTAGGAATTCTGACTACAAATATTTCTCTATTATATACTTGTCTGTCATTAGTGATTATCAGATTAATACCATCACTGAATAAATGTTCTAATCGCCAAATTCTATGTTAAGCCTCACTGCTTTTAGGGGTATTGAGTAAATTATAAGTGTGAGACAGACTGAATGGTATATATGTACTTAATTTAATTTTTATAGTCCCAATCTGTTGAATTGAGTGTAACAACCCTGGATTTTCCTCAAGATAAAAATTTTTCATGACTTCTTGAGGTAATTAATTCAACCTTACATATTAGAAAACTACATAAAAGAAGAAAGAATAGTACTATGATTATTCACATACTTTGCCTGGATTAATCAATTGTTAATATACAATTATATATTTTGTGTAAATACATACATATAAATACATATATAAATACATATGTATTTTGATGAACAACTTAAAAATATATTGCAGATATGACATTTTACTCATAAATATTCAGCATGGATCTCCTAATAATAAAGGTGTTTTCCTATTAACCACTATCATTATCATAGTCAAAGAATTTAAAATGAATCACATTCTATTTAATATATATTTTCAAATTTCCTTAGTTGTCCTTAAAATCTAGGATCCAATCAATAACTTCAGGCTATGCATTTTGTCTTTTTTACTTTAGAAAAATTTCTCTCAGCTTTTTATTTTGTTTGATTCTTTTTCACTTCAAAGATATTTTTTGAAATTCATTCTAGATATCTTGTAGAATGTTGTTTATTCTGGATTTGTCTTTTTATGATTAAAATCAAGTTAGACCTCTGTTTTGCAAGAATGTTACAAATTTGACTGTGGTAAAATAACTCATTGTCAAAAAAAAAAAAAAAATAGTCACTACTTTTTTCCCTGCTTTTCCAACATCCCTTAGCTAAAGGAGTATATTTTTTCTACCCAAGTTTTAGAGTTTGGCTATGTGATTTGCTTAGGCCGCTGGGATTTTAGCTGATATGGTATGAATAATTGGTCTTGCTCTTGTGCTTCTACATTAATATGAGAATAACATTTCCTGGATCTCAGAAAATTAGGTGATGTATAGGTCTAATCTGACTTGGGCCATAGCTGGATTAAGTTTTGCCTAAATCATCAGAACTTCAGCCCATCTGCAAATGTGTAAACAGAACCTTCATTTGTTGTCTGCCACAGTGATTTTATGGTTAGATGTTACACAAAATTGCACGATGTGACAGCAATCATATCTACTTTTTTTGTGTGGTGAAAGGCACATTACATCCACCTTCTTAAACTTATAGTGTATACTATATAATACTGTTAACTATATTCACATTGTTGTATAGCAGACATCTCTAAAACTTTCTCATCTTATGTAAATAAAACCTTACATTGAACAACATCTTCCCTCAGCCTCTGGCAAGCACAATTCTACCTTCTGCTTCTATGAGTTTGACTGCATTAGATACTTCATATAAAAGGAATCGTGTAGTGTTTGTCCTTCTGTGACTGGACTATTTCACTTAGAATAATTTCCTCAAGGTTCCCCCATGTTTTCACATATGACAGAATTTCTCACAAAGGAAAATGGTCTATGTATTATTATTGAATTTATGCTTCTGTGTGGAAAGAATGGTCTGAGGCTTCCTGTTCTGCCATTTGTTGAGGTCATTTCCTTCTGATTATTTTTTATATGACATAAGTTTCCCACTAATATTGGTGCCAAGTTTCATCATTTGATATAGATAATAATCAGTAGATTTCCCCATTGTAAAGAGCTATTTTCTTTTTTTGTAAATGTTAAATCATCTATAGGGTGATATTTTGAGATTGTGTGAATATCCTTTCTCAACAGCCTTTCATTTAGTGGTGCTATCATTTGTTGATGATCCTTACCTGAATCAATTATTTCACTAGGGCTCTGCTATGGATGGAATTTAGAATATCTTCTAAATTCATGCTGAATCCCTAATTCTCAGTGTAATAGCATTTGGGGGTGGGGGGTTGGGAGAAAATTAGGTTATAGGCTGATGTTTCCATAATGGGATTAATGCCCTTATGAAATGAGGAAGAGACAGAAGGTCTCTCTACAAGTATGTACCTAGGAGGGCTATATGAGGACATAACAGGAATGGAGCATCACCAAAGACCCAGCTATGCTGCCATCTTAATTTTGGACTTCCAGACTATGAGAAATAAGTGTTTGTTATTTACTTATCTATGATATTTGTTATAGAAGCCCAAATTAATTAAGACAGGTTTTGACTCTTCATCTTATGACATTTGTAGTTCTTAAAAATGGTAATAAGGCTAATGTCATTTATCCTTCTGATTCCTCCCATAGAGATTGGCATGGAAAGATGTCCATATTATAATAAATTAAATCACTAGATTGCTTAATAATATACTTTATGTAAAAAATATATATTTATTGGGTTGGCCAAAAAGTTCATTTAGTTTTTTTTCCCATAAAATAAAGGACATTTTTCATTTTTACCAATTAAAAAAAATTATTATTATATTTAAAATTTTTAAAATTTAATTTTATTGTTGATGTATTATATCCATCCCCTTTTTTCTCCCCTCTGTCCCCTTCCCCACCCACCCACTCCTCCCCAAAATTAGTCCCATTTGTTGTCCATGTCCATGGTTCTTTCATGCTAGTTCCTTAACTAAACTGTTCCCCTTCTTTGCCTCCTCCTGCCCCTCCACTCCATCCACTGAAGGTCTAGTCATTGTATTAATGTATCTGGTTCTCTTTTGTTGCTTGTTTGTTTTGTTCATTATTGTCTGTAATGGGTGAGATCATATGATATTTGTCTCTCACTGACTGGCTTATTTCACTAAGCATAACACTTTTCAGTTCCATCCATGTTGTTGCAAAGGGTAGGAGTTCCTTCTTTCTTTCTGCTGTGTAGTATTCCATTGTGTAAATGCAGGAAAGTTTTTAGATCCAATCATCCACTGATGGGCACTTAGGCCATTGTAAATTGCGCTGCTATGAACATAAGAGTACATAGTTTCTTATGAATTGGTGTTTCAGGGTTCTTCAGGTATAGTTCTAGTAGCAGAATTGCTGGATCAAAAGGCAGTTCCATTTTCAGTTTTCTAAGGAAACTCCATACTGTTTTCCATAGTGGCTGCACCAGCCTGCATTCCCACCAACAGTATACCAGAGTTCCCTTTTCCCCACATCCTCATCAACACTTATTTGTTGATTTGTTGATAATTGCCATTCTGACAGGTATGAGGTGGTATCTTATTGTGATTTTAATTTGCATCTCTCTGATGGCTAGTGATGTTGAGCATTCTTTCATATGCCTTTGGGCCCTTTGTATGTCTTCCTCAGAGAGTTGTCTGTTCAGGTCCTTTGCCCATTTTTTAATTGGGCTGCCTGTCTCCCTGGTGTTGAGTTACATAAGTTCTTTATATATTTTGGAGATCAAACCTTTGTCTGAGGTATCATTGGCAAATATTTTCCCATTCAGTTGGTTCCCTTTGAATTTTGCTGATGTTTTCTTTAGCCGAACAGAAACTTTTCAGTTTGACATAGTCCCATGTGTTTCTTTGTCCTTCGATTTCCTTTGCCCTTGGTGAAGTATCAGTAAACGTATTTCTATGTAGATATCTAAAATTTTACTGCCTGTGTTTTTCTCTAGGACATTTATGTTGCACTGCTTATAAATGTTTAAGTCCTTTATCCATTTTGAGTTTATTCTGGTGTATGATGTAAGTTGGTGGTCTAGTTTTATTTTTTTGCAGTTTGCTTTCCAGTTCTCCCATCCCCATTTGTTGAAGAGACTGTTTTTACTTCATTGTATGTTCCTTCTCTCTTTGTTGAATATTAATTGAGCATAGAGCCTTGGGTTTATTTCTAGGCTCTCTATTCTGTTCCATTGATCTATATGTCTATTCTTATGCCAGTACCAGACTGTTCTTGATTACAGTAACCTTGTAGTATAGCTTGATGTCCAGTATTGTGATTCCTCCTACCTTGTTCTTCTTTCTCAAGATTGCTGTGGCTATTCAAGGGCATTTTTGGCTCCATATAAATTTTTGAAGTATTTTTTCTATTTCTGTGAAGTCTGTAATTGGTTTTTTAATTGGGATTGCATTGAATCTATAGGTTGCTTTGGGTAGTACGGGCATTTTAATGATGTGAATTTTTCACATCCATGAACATGGTATATGCTTCCATTCATTTGCATCTTCCCTAATTTCTTTCTTAAATGTTCTATAGTTTTCTGAGTATAGATCTTTTACCTCCATGGTTAAGTATATTCCTAAGTACTTTATTTTTCTGGTTGCTGTGGTAAATGGGATTTGTTTTCTAGCTTCTATCTCTGATGTTTCATTATTGATATACAAAAATGCTTTTAATTTTTGAATATTTACTTTATATTCAGCTATTTTGCTACATTTGCTTATTAGGTCAAATAAGTTTTTGGTGGAGTCTATAGGGTTTTCTATGTACACTATCATGTCATCTGCAAATAATGACAATTTGACTTGCTCCTTTCCAATTTGTATACCTTTGATTCCTTTTTCTTCTCTGATAGCTATGGCTAGAACTTCCATAACAATGTTAAACAGAAGTGGAGAAAGGAGACATCCTGTCTTGTTCCTGATCTTGAGGGGAAAGCTTTTAGTTTCTGCCTGTTGATTATGATGTTGGCTTCAGGTTTCTCATATATGGCCTTTATTATGTTGAGGTGTGCTCCCACTATTCCCATTTTGCTGAGTGTTTTTTTTATCATAAATGGTTGCTGTACTATATCAATGCTTTTTCAGCATCTATTGATATGATCATATGGTTTTTGTCTTTCAATTTGTTGGTGTGGGTTATTACATTTATTGATTTGCAAATGTTGTACCATCCTTGCATCCCTGGGATGAATCCCACTTGATCATGGTGTATGATCTTTTTAATGTATTATTGGATCTGGTTGACCAATATTTTGTTGAGAATCTTAGCATATATGTTCATCAGAAATATTGGCCTATAGTTTTCTTTCTTAGTTGTGTCTTGACTTGGTTTTGGGATTCAACTAATATTGGCCTCATAGAAAGAGTTTGGGAGTCTTCTCTCTCCTTTGATTTTTTTTGGAATAGGTTGAGAAGGATAGGCCATTCTTTAAATGTTTGGTAAAATTCAACTGTGTAGCCATCTGATCCAGGGCTCTTGTGCTTTGGGAGATTTTTTATTACTTCTTCAATTTCACTAGTTGTTATTGGCCTATTCAGGCTTTCTGCTTTTTCTGGATTCAGTTTTGGTAGATTACATATTTCCAGAAATTTGTCCATTTCACCCAAGTTGTTATATTTCTTGTCATATAGTTGTTTGTAGTAATTTCTTATAATCATTTGTATTTCTGTAGTATCAGTTGTGATTTCTCCTTTGTCATTTCTGATTCTTTTTATTTGGGTTCTGTTTCTCTTTTTCTTGATGATTCTGGTTAAAGGCTTGCCAATTTTGTTTGTTTTTTTTTCAAAGAGCCAGTTTCTAGATTACTGATTCTTTGAATTGTAGTTTTAGTCTCTAAGTTATTTAATGCTGATCCGATCTTGATGATTTCCTTCCTTCTACTGGCTCTGGGCTTTGTTTGTTGTTGCTCCTCTAGTTCTTGCAGCTTTATGGTTAGGCTGTTTCTATAAGCTTCTTCTATCCTCTTTAGGTAAGCCTATATTGCTATGAATTTCCCTCTGAGGGTTTGGACTGTTGTATATTCATTGTCATTTGTTTCCAGAAACATTTTTGATTTTTTTTTTCCCTTCAGGTTGGTTTCTAGTTTCAATCCATTGTGATTTGAGCAGATGATTTGTATGATTTCAGTTTTCCTGTGTTTGTGGAGGCTTGTCTTATGACCTACCATGTGGTCTATCTTTGAGGATATTTTATGTGCATTTGAAAAGGATGTGTATTTTGCTCCTTTGGGGTGAAAGGTTCTGTATATATCATTCAGGTCCATTTTCTCTAGAGTGTTGTTCAATGCCACAATATCCTTGGTGTTTTTCTGTTTGGAAGATCTGTCCATTGTTGATAATAGGACATTAAAAATCCCCTAATAAGCCCTGGCTGGTGGCATAGTGGATAAGGTGCCGGCCTGCAAACCCAAAGGTTGCTGGTTCGATTCCCAGCCAGGGCACATAATCAGGTTGCAAGCCAGGTCTCCAGCCAGCTCTGTAGCTGGAGGCAGGTGAAAGGCAACCATACATTGATGTTTCTCTCCCTCTCTGCCTCTCTTCCTTCCCCTCTCTCTAAAAA
>PVIW01010806.1:0-41633 GCA_004026585.1 Noctilio leporinus
GGTGTCTGTTCTTGCTTGCTCTTTATTTATTTATTTATTTTTGTTCTTTTCTTGGGTTAACCTGCTCTGCTTCCTTGCCTTAGTTGAGCACCCTTCTGTGATAGGAGATTTGTGTAGTTCAATGTTGCCGTCTCCCAGATTTTCTGCACTTGCTGTTCTTGGTGTGTCCTTTATTTGGGCTGTCTTTTTGTATTCTGGGCCTGCGGGCTTTTAGCAGAAACAAAAACAAAAACAAAAACAGAAAACAAAAAACGAAAACAAAAACACACAAACAAAAAAAACCAAAAGCAAAATACCAAACCAAACCAACCAACCAAACAAACAAACAAATTGCAAAAGGAAAAAATAAATAAAAATGATAATAATAAGAAGAAAGGGTTTAGATGGCTGTTCACTCTTAATAATCCCTGACTGGTCCAGATGTAGCCTGGAACTGAGGGCTTTTAGCAGAGGGAAAAAAAAAAGAAAAAGAAAAGAAAGAAAAAAAGGGAGAAAGTCACAAGAGAAAGATAAATCAATATTAATAAAGAAAAGGTTTAGGTTACTTTTCACCCTTTATGGCCTCTGTTTGGTCCAGGTGGAGCTAGGACCAGTGGGTTTTATCAGGGAGAAAAGAAAGGAGAAAGAAAGAAAGAAAGAAAGAAAAAAGGATGGGGGGAGAAAGTCACAAGACAAAGAGAAATCAATATTAATAAAGAAAGGTTTTAGCCGTGTGTTCACCCTTTATGTTTTCTGATTGGTCCGGTGGAGCCAGAACCTGTAGGCTTTACCAGGAAGAAAATAAAAAGAAAAATTAAAAAAAAAAATTAAAAAAACAGAGGAAGGAAGAAAAGAATAAAGAAAGGGTTTAGAAAGGCTGGGGAAGGGAGGAATACTTAGATTGAGGACTGGGAATGCGTTATAGCCACAGAGTGAATAGACTTTAATTCGAGAGTAGGGGAGGGTCTTGGGTATTTAGGTGGATTGAGGTATGGGGGGGATTAAGAATATGTGAGGAGTAACTTTTGCAAGGGATATGTTGGGGCTTAATAGTTCATATTGCTCTCGGTATAATTCAGGTGCTTGAGATTGGCAGCAATCCCTTTCCTGATGCTGCCTCTTTTTCTTGGTCAGGACTTTACAGTCTATAGTCTATATTCTAGCTGGTCTTGGCATGTGGCAGGGCCTCTGATTGTCACAGTAGGGCTGACTCTGAGTGTCCGCCCCCAGGTAGGCTGGGTCTTCTGCAGCCTGGCTGGGTTTTAGGGCTGCCGGTGTTCTGGAGCCCACAGGGAGCCCCCTCCCACTCCTGGCGGAGGTTCCTGCCCAGGACGTGCACCCAGCACTTCTGCAGGACAGCCCGCAACTTTGCTAGTCCTTGTGATGACTGGCTCCACCCCCGCAGTTCCGGGAGGAGGCCGCCCCTGTCAGTCAACACTGTCCAGGGTCTGCCTACACTGTCCCGCCCTTCCAGGGCAGGCACCACGCCTCCAAGCCAACCAGCTCTCCTGGAGTCCTTTACGAGGCCTCTGTGATGATCCCCCCCCAGGCGTGGGCGGTGCTGCGTTTGTTTCTGGCAATGGCGGGTCAGTTACCCCTGCCACCAGTTCCGGCTTGCCGGCTTGCCAGTTGGAGCCTCCGTGGAGCCTGGGGGCCTGTGTGGTTGCACAGGGCTGGGCCTCCCCCCTCGCAGGGGCTTCTAGCTGCTGTTTCCCCGGTGGCCCAGCAGCTCCGTTTTCGGCCCTGTCGCCGCCCCACCGGTGCACCCCTCCTCCGGCCTCCCGCAGAACTCTTTTCCTCCCCTCTAGCCCCGCGCGGAGCCACCTCTCCCTGTTGCCGGAGTGAGTCTCTCACACAGTCCCTCCCCTGCAAGAGTTCAATTCCGCGTTCCCTATGGTGTTTCCCCTTGCTGCCCGCACTTCACTGTTGAGACTTCCAGTCACCAGGGAGCCCGGAGCTGGCCCCAGTCAAACGTGCCCCTCTGGGCAGAGCCGCCCCTGCCCAGAGCCGACCTCAGCCCGCAGGCCTGTTGGTCGGGAACGCCTCACCTACTGTCCTGCTGGCCTCCTCTGCCTCTGAGCTGTGCTCCCCTGTGTCCAGATGCTGCCCGTTCCAATTCCTAGGGTCCTGAAGACATCTCACGCTCCCTATCTTGTCCTCTAGCTGCTTTAGTACTCGAGAACACCATCAGCACTGCTCTCTACTCTGTCGCCATCTTCCCTCCCAAGATATATATTTTTAGTCTTATTTTGTCTGGGAAACTATTTCACTTTTCATTTTGAATGGGGGCCTTGCTGGGCAGAGTATTCTTGGTTGCAGGCCTTTGTTTTACATTACTTGGATTTTTTTTTTTTTTTTTTTTTTGGCCATTCCCTTCTGGCTTGTGTTTCTTTTGAGAAATCATTTGATAACCTTATTGGAGACCACTTATATGTTACTTGCTATTTCTCTCTTGATGCTTTTAGGATTCTCTCCTTGTCTTTGAAATTTGCTATTTTAATTATAATGTGTCTTGACGTGGGTCTGTTTGGATTCATCTTCGTTGGGACCCTCAGTGCTTCCTGAACTTGAGTAATGTTTTCACTCCTCAAGTTAGGAAAGTTTTCTATCATTACTTTTTCAAACAGGTTTTCCATTCCTTGTTTCTCTTTTCCTTCTGGCATCCCTATGATACAGATATTATTGCATTTCATGTTGTCCTGTAGCTCTCTTAAAACCTCTTCATTCTTGTTCAGCCTTTTTTTCATTCTCTTGCACTGTCTTGGAATATTTTCCTACGTTGTCCTCTAGCTCACTGATTTGATCCTCTGCTTCCTCTAGCCTACTGTTGATTCCTTCTACTGTGTGCTTCAATTCAGAAATTGTATTCTTCATTTCCTCCTGGTTCTTACTGATGGTTTCTATGTCCGTTTTAATGCTGGTTGTGTTCTCAGTAAGTTCCTTGTAGCTTCCCTGGGGTTCTTCATGGTTCCCCTGGAGTTGTTTTTAGTTTTCTTGGAGCTGGCTGAGATCATTGAGCTTCTCTAACATCATTTATTTGAATTCCATATCTGATAGTTTGCTTGCGTCTATATCATTTAGCAATCTTCATGAGGATTCCTCCTTTCCTTTTGGTGATGGACTGTTTTTTTCTCTCTCTACTTTTAGGCTTCTCTTCTTAATTGCTTTTGCTTTTTAGATTGGGCTTTTTTGAGTTCCTATCTTTGTGGTGTGACCCTATGTTGTGTAGAGGTGCAGTATCTTTACTTCCCGGTTTCACCTCTGGTGACGTCAGATTATTCTATAGTCTGGGCCTAATCATCCTGTTGGAGCCAACCAGAGATCCACTGTTTTGTGTCCTTCAGCTTTTAATCCAATTGATCTGTGCTCAGCTATCAGGTGTAGTTACTGCTAGGCAAGACCAATGAGCTCTGTTGTAAACTAATCAATCTGTGATCAGTGGTCACCTTAGGTACCACTGGGCATGACCAGTTAATTCAGTTTTAATCCAATCAGACTGTTACCAGTTGCCAGGCTCAGGCAATAAGGGGAACTACAACTACCTCAAAACTAAAAACAGCCAGAACTACCAGAAAATTGTCCTGCATGGAAGTCCAACAAACAATGATATAAAGAAGCAATATTCATCTAGACAGGCAGGAAGGGTGGAGAAGGGGTGGAGAGGTTGCAGTGTGGCAGTGGTGGTGGCTGCAGCGGTGGTGGCAAGGTGGCGGCAACTGCAAGGCAGTGGCAGTGGACCTTCAGCAAAAAAGTGCAGTCACACATTATAAAAGTTGGAAGGGACACCTGGAGAGCAATCCCAGACTCAGACCAGACTGTGCAGGCAGCTCACTTCTCCAGTGGTCAGGAATATAAAGCCTTATTGCTTCTGACTGTGAAAACCGTAGGGGTTGAGGTGGTGGAAGAAACTGTCAGTCTCTCATCAGAGTCCATTTGTTTAGAGGGCCCCCACAGTCCTAGAACATCTGAAAACCCACCCACTCTTGGATCCATAACCAGAGCCAGTCCCATTCAGGAAGTGGGAGAAGTGCCGGAAAAAGTGCAAGTGCTAAGTTAAGCAGCATTGTTCCCTCTCAGACCCCTCCCCCACATAAGGGGCCACAACGGACTGAAAATAATCACCTCACACTGATGAATACCTGAAGCTCCACCCCTTACCACCTAACAGGTTCCACAGCTCTACCTAAGACACAGGGAAACACAGGAGGCTGTCAAATTGAGGAGGCAGAGAAGTATGGCCCAAAAGAAAGATCAGATCAAGGTTTCAGTGAAAGAACTAAGCAAATGAAGAGATAGACAATCAACAGATGTGGAATTCAAAACACTGTTGATTCCAGTGCTCCCAGGCTTGACAGACGAGCTTAAGTACTACAGATGCATAAGGGAAGAAGTGAAAGCTAAGATAAGTGAAATGAAAGAAAATCCACATGAAACCAACAGTGAAGGGAAGGAAACCAGGATTCAAATCAATTATTTGGAACATAGAGAAGAAATGAATAGTCAACCAGCAGAGTGAAGAACTAAGAATTGAAAAAAATGAGGAGAGGCTTAGGAACCTCTGAGACAACTTTAAACATACCAACATCTGAATCATAGGGGTGCCAAAAGGAGAAGAGGAAGAGTGAGAAATAGAAAGTTATGTGAAAAAATAATGAAGGAAAACTTTCTTATTTTGGCAAAGGAAATAGACAATTCCAGGAAGCATTGAGTCCCAAACACGCTAGAGCCAAAGAGGATCACACTAAGACACATCATAATTAAAATGTCAAAGTATAAAGATAAAGAGAAGCCCTGGCGGCACAGTGGATAAGGCACTGGCCTGCAAACCCAAAGGTCGCTGGTTTGGTTCCCCAGCCAGGACACATAACCAGGTTGCAAGCCAGGTCTCCAGCCAGGTGTGGCTGGAGGCAGGTGAAAGACAACCATACATTGATGTTTCTCTCCTTCTCTGCCTCTCTCTTTTCTCCTCTATCTGGAAATAATAATAAATAAAATCTTGAGAAAATGAAAAATAAATAAAATAAATAAAAATAAAGGTAAAGAGAGAATCTTAAAAGCAGCAAGAAGAAAGACGAGTTACCTACAAAGGAGTTCCCATAAAACTATCAGGTGATTTCTCAAAAGAAATGTTGCAGGCAAGAAGGGACTGACAAGAAGTATTATGAGTGATGAAAAGCAGGGACCTACAACCAAGATTTCTTTGTCCAGCAAAGCTATCATTTAGAATGGAAGGGCAGATAAAGTGCTTCCCAGACAAGATAAAGCTAAAGGAGCTCATCATCACCAAGCCCTTATTATATGAAATGTAAAAGAAATTATTAAAGAAAAAGAAGAAGATTAAAACTGAACATTAAAATGACAACAAACTCACAACTATCAACAACAGAATCTAAAAAATAAAAACAAAGCCCTGGCTGGTAGCACAGTGGCTAAGGTGCCGGCCTGCGAACCCAAAGGTCGCAGGTTCGATTCCCCAGCCAGGGCACATAACCAGGTTGCGAACCAGGTCCCCAGTCAGGTCTGTGGCTGGAGGCAGGTGAAACGCTACCATACATGGATGTCTCTTTCCCTCTCTGCCTCTATTCCTTCCCCTCTTTCTAAAAATAATGAAATAAAATCTTTTAAAAAAATAAAAAAATAAAAAAAAATAAAAACAAAAACAAGTTAAGCAAACAGCTAGAACAGGAATAGAATCATAGACATGGAGGTTATAAGGAGGGTTGTCAGTGGAGAGAGGGGGAAGGGAGAGAAATGGGGAAATGGTGCAGGGATTAAAAAGCATAGTTGGTAGGTACAGAATAGGCAGAGGAATGTTAAGACTAGTATAAGAAAGGGAGAAGCCAAAGGACATACATGCATGACCCATGGACATGAACTAAGTGGGGGTTGCTGGAGGGAAAAGGGATACTGGGCAGATGGGAGCAAAGGGGAAAAATTCAGATAACTGTAACAGCATAATCAATAAAATATAGTAAAAAATAATGTAAAAAAATTAAAAAATTTTTTGCTAACTAGATGTGAGTTATTTTTTTATTTTTTAAAAAACTGTAACAAGGTACATTTTCACTTCTTTTTTTAAAAACATTTTATTAATATATTTTATTTATTTTGCTATTACACTTGTCCCAATTTTCCTCCCTTTGCCCCCTCCATCCAGTACCCCATTTCCTCCAGCAATGCAGCCCTTAGTTCATATCCATGAGTCATACATATAAGGTCTTTGGCTTCTCTATTTCCTTTGTTCTTCTTAACATCCCCCTGTCTATTCTGCAACCACCGATGTGTACTTTTTCTTTTTTCCTTTCACATCCAGAAAATTCACCATTTGATTACTGCCTTCTGTCAGCTTCTCAAATCATGTTAATACAAGGTTTTCTTTTCATTATTCCAAAATGCCTATGTTGATTCATTTGTTCAAAGAATTACTCTTTTAAGTCATATGAATTGCAATATTACCAAACACATGCAAAAATACATTTACACCTGTGCATATTTTTACACATACCTAAAGTACATACTGGATTTTGAAGAGTTAACACAAAAAATTTAAAATATGCCAATAGCTTATATAATTATTACATTTTAAACGATAGTTTTAGATATATAGTAGCCAAATTAAGCAGATTTTTTCTTTTTTAATACTTAGTTTACTCTGGAATGCTATTTTTGTGAAATATATCACAGAAATGGTATATTGCAGAACTCAGTTTTGTGAAAGTTGTCCTAGAGATGGTGTCAAACCCATAGTAAAAAATGAATTTGGTTTTTGAGTCAGATCCTCCCCACTTCAATAATACAATTCAACTTTATATTAAGCTACTGGAACTACAACTTATTCTTTTTGGAGTTTTTCATCTTAGTTTATTTATTTATTTAGGCTGTGCACAGGCCCTTTTTTTTTTTTATTTCACAATAATGTTTTATTGAGTCTGAAATTTAAGACAGTCAAGTTCAACATTTTTTTTTTTATTAAAGATTTTATTTAATTATTTTTAGAAAGAGGGGAAGGGAGAGAGGCAGAGAGGGAGAGAGACATCAATGTATGGTTGCCTTTCACCTGCCTCCAGCTATGGACCCAGCTGGAGACCTGGCTTGCAACCTGGTTATGTGCCCTGGCTGGGGAATCGAACCTGCGACCTTTGGGTTCGCAGGCTGGCACCTTATCCACTGTGCCACCAGCCAGGGCATGTGCACAGGTCTTACTTACTTCTTTCAATACCCTCTGTTTTTCCTCTTATTGTGTTTTACAAGTTGAAGCCTTCAGAAACAATGGCACTTGCTGTGCTCAGCTGGTCCCCAGAGTAGAAATTACTATGTCTACTAAGTTGAGGTAAAAAAAAAAAATCCCTAGGATTTAAATAATTTTGTAGAATAGTATTCTAGCTATTTTTTAAACTTGTGGTTGACTTCCTATGTGGTCCTAAACTAACCCCTGAACTATTTAAGAGTCTGCTGAGGTAGAGATTAGGTCTGTTCCCATTTCAATAATAAAGTTTACTATAGCTATACTATATTATACTATATATATTTTTAATTTTTTAAAATTTGATTGTTGTTATATTACATTCATCCCCTTTTTGCCCTCCTCTGTCCCCCTCCCATTCCCCACAAAGTCAATCCCACCTGTTGTCCATGTCCATGGTTCCTTTATACTAGGTTCTTGTCTAAACTGCTCCCCTTCCTTGCCCCTGCCTCCCCCCTCCCCCCACCCCCTTTCTCCTGCACACTGAAGGCCTATTCACTGTATTCATATATTTGGTTCTGTTTTTCTTGTTGTTAGTTTTATTCATTATTGTCCTGTGATGGGTGAGATCATATAGTATTTGTCCTTCACTGACTGGCTTATTTCACTAAGCATAATACTCTCCAGTTCTATCCATGTTATTGCAAAGGGTAGGAGTTCCTTCTTTCTTTCTTTCTGCTGTATAGTATTGCATTGTGTAAAGGTACCAAAGTTTTTTGATCCAATCATCCACTGATGGGCACTTAGGCTGTTTCCAGCACTTGGCTATTGTAAATAGTGCTGCTTAAAACATAGGTGTACATAGTATACTATACTATATTAATTCCTTTTCCCAAGCATTCCCAGTTTGGGGACCTTCATAACTGGAAATGTATATTTCCACAATTTAGTTGAAAGTAATCTCATCTAATTTACATGCTAATATGAGAATAAATATTATCTATGTACATGAATTGTATAGTTTAGTAGTTTACAAATTCCATCCAAATTGGTCTTCATTCTCAGCATCTTTTCTAACTTAAAGATTGACTGATTTCACAACACATCAATGACCAGTTAGTTGCTATTTAAAACATAAATTGCTAACAAAATCTATATATTACACACCCACAAATAAGCACATATTTTGTAACAGTGAATAAGAAAGATAGCATGTCTTCTATATAATATACATTCACATTTTCTTAGGTTTTTCTTCTTCCTTAACTGCATTCAATTTTTCTGAGTGATTGCAAGTAACCTGATTTTCCCATATTGTGAAATGATTCCAATCTAAAAAAAAACTTAACCTGCAGTAATGCAGATACAAGTCATATACAAAATTGTACCTTATTTAGTAAAATCTATTTATGACAGGATCATTTAAGAGCATTCATAAGTTAAAGTTGGTTCTTATCTATTCAGCTGCCCTATGTCTTTTGATTGGTGCACTTAATCCATTTACCTTTGTACCTGCGTTTCTATCTGTCTCTCTGTTTCTTCATCTTCTTGAAGCAGACCCTTTAGCATCTCTTGCAAGGATGGTTTGGTGGAGATGTATTCTTTTAGCCTTCTTAGACTCTTTAGAGTTCTGGGAAACTCCTTATTTCACCTTCCACTTTGAATGAGAGCATTGCTGGATAGAGTATTCTTGGTTTCAGGACTTTGTTTTTCATTGCTTGAAATATTTTTTGCCATTCCTTCTGGCTTGTTGTGTTTGTGTTGAGAAATCAGCTGATAAGTTTATGGGAGCCCCCTTGTATGTTATTAGCTGTTTCTCTCTTGATGCTTTTAGGATTCTCTCCTTGTCTTTGAAATTTGTCATTTTAATGATAATGTGTCTTGGAGTGGGCCTGTTTGGGTTCATCTTTCTTGGGACCCTCTGTGCTTCCTGTGTTTGCATGACATTTTCTCTCCTCAAGTTAGGGAAGTTTTGTCATTACTTTTTCAAAGAGGTTTTCTATTCCTTGCTCCTCTTCTTCTCCTTTTGGTATCCCTATGATATGGATGTTATTATGTTTCATATTGTCCAGCAGCTCTCTTAAAACCTCTTCATTCTTTTTCAGTCTTTTTTCATTTTGTTGCACTGCCTGGGAATTTCTTTCTGCATTGACCTCCAGCTGGCTGATCTGATCCTCTGCTTTCTTTAGCCTGCTTTTGATTCCTTCTACTGTATTCTTCAATTCAGAAATTGTATTCTCCATTTCCTCCTGGCTCTTATTGATGGTTTCTATGTCCTTTTTAATATTGGTGTAGTTCTCAGTAAGTTCCTTGTAGCTTTCCTAGAGTTCTTTGTAGTTCCCCTGGAGTTCTTCATAGTTGTTTGTAGTATTCTTTGAACTCGCTGAGCTCATTGAGCTTCTCTATCATCATTATTTTGAATTCCCCGTCTGATAGGTTGCTTGCCTCTATTTTGTTTTGCACTCTTCCTGATGATTCCTCCTTTCCATTTGTGGAGGGTTTATTTCTTTGTCTCCCCATTTTAGGTGAGTATTGTTTATTTCTGCTTCTTTGATTGGTCTTCTTTGATTTACTGCCTTAATGGTGTGACCATCTGTGGTATAGAGATGTACTTTTTTTACTTCCTGGATCTGTGCTTGGTGACATCAGCTCCTGTCCCAGTCTGGGCCTAGTCAGCCAGTTGGACACTACCAGAGATCCCTCTCTTTTTCTATCTCCGGTAATTGTTAATCCAATCAGTCTGTGATCACTGATCAGTTTTAGGCACTTCAGTCACGTTGTGATGAATCAGTTCTTCTGTTCTGTCCATGGTAATAAGGCTTCTTTCCAGTTGGTGTTCTGTTCGTTATTCTGGATGAGTTCTCCCCAATTAAGTTGTAATTCCAGTTTGGTGTTGGGAGGAGATTGGTGTAGCTCCCTTTACTCCGCTATCTTGGTTCCTAATTCCACTTCTTTTTGTATTTATTGATTTTAGAGAGACAGGAAGAGAGAGGAAGAAACATTGATTTGTTTTCCCACTTATTTATGCATTCATTAGTTGTTTCTTGTATGAGCCATGACCAGGGATCAACCCACAACCATGCTGTATTGGGCCAATGCTCTAACCAGCTGAGCTACCCAGCCAGGGTTGTATGAGATTGTAAAGGCAGAAGTGAGATGGGGGCCATTTTCTTCTAACATTGTAGACAAGCTCACATCAATATGAGAGGTCCATGCCAGTGGGACAGTTGGTGGGGAAGCAGCAGTAGCTATTATGTTAGGAGTAGCTGCAGCATTTCTGACTATGACAATTGACCTTGAAGCCAAGAGTCCCATTAGGACCACTTAACTTCTAATCTTCCAGGTCTTTGAGTGATTTCTTATCATCTGATTCTCTGGCAATTTAAATTCTATTGGGAAAGACTAACAGCAAATGGGTAAACAAATAAGTTAAGATAATTATAGATATGACAAGTGCTTTGAAGCACTTGTTGCTTTCAATATCTGGAGTGATTTCTACTTGCACTAAGGCCTACCAGACATAGTCCTCATCACCCTGTATTTTCCTTCACATCACAATTTGTGTACACTGCACATTTGCAGTATCTCTCTTGACCATAAATTATAAGTTGCCTGGGGGCAATGGCTGTGATGCTCACCAGCACACCCCAGTGTTGTTGTGCATGGACCTCACCATTTGCTTCTCTATTCCTTGTGAAGTTGGGTCCTGATTCTGGAAAAATAATAAGTGGTCAGTTCATATCTTTCTAAATTAAAATAAGGTTTGAAGAGACAGGAAACAACTTGTTCCTGCATTACCCAGAGGTAAAGACCAGAAAGACTCTTCCACTTAACATGAGTTATTGCCCTGCTTGAATGGCTCAGTAAGTGGGAGCATCATCCTGTGCAACAAAAATATTCTCATTCAATTATTGGTCAGAGCACATACTTGGTTGTAGGTTCAATCCCTGGTCAGGGGGCATGTACAAGAGGCAATCAATCGATGTTCATCTCTCACATTGATGTTTCTCTTTCTTCCTCTCTTTCTAAAATCAATAAACATATCCTTGGGTGAGGAAAAAAATTTTGAGTTATCTTCAGAAGCTAGGTCAATCCTCTTGGCCTCAATTTTGTTATCCATAATGTAAGGATTAGATTACATGTTATTAATGTCTCTTTCAACTCTAAAATTTACAAATACATGATTCTTTGAACTCATTAATAGAGATGGGAACTAGAATCAAATTGGCTACATTTGTGTGTTAAAAACTAAATAGTTTGGAAGACTCATTCTCTCCCATGGGAAAGTGGCATAGAAATGAGATGCTCAATCTTGAAAGTAAATATGCAAAGGAAGACAAGGGTTAGAAAAATAAGGAGAGAAGAAACTAGTAGGACAAAGTGAATGTCTAAATACATAAATAGACCATGCAAATTCTCCCACTTAAGCTTTTCAGTGGCATTCTGATGCCCTTAGGACAGGGGTGTCAAACTCATTTTCACTGGGGGCCACATCAGCCTTGTGATTGCCTTGAAAAAGCTGACTGTAGTTTCAGGACTGTATAAATGCAACTACTCCTTAACAGTTAAGTGAGCCGGGTAGAAACAAGGTGCCTGGCTGAAGGTGCTGGGCCAGGTAAAACAAGGAAGAGGGCCGGATTCAGCTTGCAGACCTTGTGTTTGCCACCCATGCCTTAGGTCAAAACTCAACTCCTTATCCTGGTTCTTAAGGGCCTTCACAACCTGGCCCTTAATATCTCTCCAATCTCATGTCAAACCATTGTCATTACACTTTGCATTTTATCAAGATCTTTCCCACTTTGAGATTTTTGCACCTGGTATTTCTACTGCCTGGAACGCTGTCACCTAGTTCTTGTCACTGCTGACTCCCTCTCATTAGTCAGGGCTCAGCTCAAAAGTTATCTCCTCAGACAAGCTTTTTCTAACACCCTATTACAAGTAATGTACACCTGTTCCAGTTAACTACTCTTTATAACCCCTTTATATTCTTCAAAGCACTTGTTGTATCTATAATTATCTTAACTTATTTGTTTACCCGTTTGCTGTTAGTCTTTCCCAATAGAATTTAAATTGTCATAGGATAAGGAATCATGGCTGGCAGTTTCACTACTGTATCCTAACTTCTAGAATAGTGCATGACACATGGTAGGTGCTTCATAAATAGCTGTTGAGTGATTAAATGAATGAATGAATGAATTAATTAATAGTCCCTAAAGAAACACTGCTAAGGTGGTGAGGAATAAGAAGGCTTAGGAGTGACCACAAGGTCACCCATCCCGGCAAGTTTCAAGGAGACCATGATGAAGACTTCCTGAGATGCCTGAGCAGGATCCAGTCAAGATGCCAGCATAGGCAGATGTGGCTCTCCTCTGTGCAAAACCACATCAAAATTATAACTAAAATATATAATAACCATTAGCCAGAACCATCAGAAATTTAGTTGAAATGGAAATTCAGCCACAGAATTAAAGAAACCAAATCCATTGTGACAGAGCTGGCAAACTGGTGCCATATCTGAGGCTCCATCAATCTGGCTAACGCTGTTTGATCAGCCTTAGAGATCCCCAGGGACTCTGCCCCAACCAACTTAAAGACCCACCTAAGATGCTTTCTATATGAAAAGCATGGTGTTGGCTCATGCTTTAAATAAGCAACATCTGGCCTCAGTGAGCTCCAGGCCTGGCACTACCAGGAGCCCCCTTAAATTTACAGATTGGCCTCATCTGGGAATCTCCAAGTCCTACGCAAATATCAGCCATCAAAGATTGCTTTATAGCTCAAGCAGGGTGACCCAAGAAAAACACAGATTGGGGTTGGCCTTGGCTTGCACCACCTGGGAAATTCCAGGACCAATGCACACAGTGGACAGCTACAGATCACATTGAAATACTGCCACTCTGCCCCTACACAGCTGAGCTTCCACGGAGGGTGGTCAGTGGTCACAGTCAGTTCTTGCAGCTGACTGGCATGGGTAAATCCCTCCCTTTGACCTGCCAACAGCAAGAGAAGGTTAGGGAGAGAGGCAGAGAGGGAGAGAAACATCAATGTGTGGTTGCCTTTCACCTACCTCCAGCCATGGACCTGGCCGGAGACCTGGCTTGCAACCTGGTTATGTGCCCTGGCTGGGGAATTGAACCAGCGACCTTCGGGTTCACAGGCCAGTGCCTGAAAAGTATCTTTTTGAGAAATCACCTGGTAGTTTTATGGGAACTCCTTTGTAGGTAGGTAACTCTTCCTCTTTCTCTCTCTCTCTCTCTCTCTCTCTCTCTCTCTCTCTCTCTCTCTCCTTAGTCCCATTACCAGTCTCCAAAGCCCTCCCCTCTGATAACTGTCAGTCTGTTCTTTTCCTTGGATCTGTCTCCACTTTGTAAATTTATTTTGTTCATTAGATTCTGCATATATGTGACATCATATGGTACTTGTGTTTCTCTCACTGGCTTATTTCACTTAGCGTAATAGTCTCCAGGTCTATCCATGCAGTCACAAAAGGTAAGATGTCCTTCTTGTGCTGGTTAGCATGGATCCTTAGATTGAGCACCAGACTGTGAACCAAAAGGTCATATGTTTGATGCCGGGGTTGCAGGCCACATCCCCAGTTAGGGGCATGTAAAAGGCAACCAATCGATGGTTCTTTTACACATAGAAGCTTCTCTCCCTCTCTGTCTCCTTCCCTCCTGCTCTCTCTAAAAATAAATAAATACAATCTAAAAAATTTTCTCTTTTTATGGCAAAGTAGTATTCCACTGTGTAAATGTACTACAGCTGTTTTATTCATTCATCTAATGATAGACACCATGGCTGCTTCCAGATCTTGGCTATGGTAAATAACACAGCAATGAATATGAGTGCATACATTCTTTCAAATTAGTGTTTCAATTTCTTCTGATATATTTCTAGAAGTGGAATTGCTAGGTCATTGAAGTTCCATTTTTTTAAATCTAATTTTATTGTTGTTGTATGACATCCATCCCCTTTTTTCTTCTCTCTGTCCACTGCCCCACGAAAGTCAATCCCACTTGTTGTCCATGTCCATGGTTCTTCCACACTAGTTCTTTGACTAAACTGCTCCCCTTCTTTGCCTCCTCCTTCACCCTCCCCCCTCCACTCTGCCCACTGAAGGTCTATTCGTTGTATTCATGTATCTGGTTCTATTTTGCTTGTTTATTTCTTATGTTCATTATTGTCCTGTAATGGGTGAGATCATATGGTATTTGTCTTTCACTGACTGGCTTATTTCACTAAGCATAATACTTTCCAGTTCCATCCATGTTGTTGCAAAGGTTAGGAGGCCATTCTTTCTTTCTGCTGTATAGTATTCCATTGTGTAAATGTACCAAGGCTTTTTGATCCAATCATCCACTGATAGGCACTTAGGCTGTTTTCAGCACTTGGCTATTGTAAATACGCTGCTATGAACATAGGGATAGGTTCTTATGAACTGGTGTTTCAGGATTCAATGGGTATAGTCCTAGTAGTGGAATTGCTGGATCAAAAGGAAGTTCCATTTTTAGTTTTCTAAGGAAATCCCATTCTGATTTCCATAGTGGCTGCACCAGCCTGCATTCCCACCAACAGTGTACAAGGGTTCCCTTTGCCCCACATTCTCACCAACACTTGTTGTTTGTTGATTTGTTGATGATTGCCATTCTGACAGGTGTGAGGTGGTATCTTATTGTGGTTTTAATTTGCATATCTCTGATGATTAGTGATGTTGAACATTTTTTCATATGCCTTTGGGCTCTTTGTATGTCTCCCTCAGTGAGCTGTCTGTTCAGGTCTTTTCCCCATTTTTTAATTGGGCTGTCTGTCTCCCTGGTGTTGAGTCACATTACTTCTTTATATATTTTGGAGATCAAACCCTTGTCTGAGGTATCATTGGCAAATATGTTTCCCCATACAATTGGTTCCCTTTTAATTTTGCTGGTGTTTTCTTTATTTGAACAGAAACTTTTCAATTTGATATAGTCCCATTTGTTTATTTGTTCTTTTATTTCCTTTGCCCTTAGAGAAGTATCAGTAGACATATTTCTGTGTAGGATATCTAAAATTTTACTGCCTATATTTTTCTCCAGGACCTTTATGGAGGCACTGCTTATGTTTAAGTCCTTTATCCATCTTGAGTTTATTCTGGTGCATGGTGTAAGTTGGTGGTCTAGTTTTATCTTTTTGCGTTCTGCTGTCCAGTTCTCCCAACACCACTTGTTGAAGAGACTGTTTTTACTCCATTTGATGTTCCTTCCCCCTTTGTCAAATATTAATTGACCATAGAGTCCTGGGTTAATTTCTGGGCTCTCTATTCTGTTCCATTGATCTATATGTCTATTGTTATGCCAGTACCAGATAGTTTTGATGACAGTAGCCTTGTAGTATAGTTTGATGTTGTGTATTATCAATCCTCCTACCCTGTTCTTCTTTCTCAAGATTGCTGTGGCTATTCATGGGCATTTTTGGCTCCGTATACATTTTTGAAGTATTTTTTCTATCTCTGTGATGTATGTCATTGGTATGTTCATTGGGATTGCATTGAATCTATAGATTGCTTTGGGCAGTATGGACATTTTAATGATGTTAATTCTTCCCATCCATGAACATGGTATATGCTTCCATTTCTTTGCATCTTCCTTAATTTCTTTCTTCATTATTCTGTAGTTTTCTGAGTACAGGTCTTTTACCTCCTTGGTTAAGTTTATTCCTAATTACTTTATTTTTCTTGCTGCTATGGTAAATGGGATTTGTTTTCTAGCTTCTATCTCTGATGTTTAATTATTGGTATACAAAAATGCTTTTGATTTCTGGATATTGACTTTATATCCACCTATTTTGCTAAATTTGCTTATTAGGTCAAGTAAGTTTTTGGTGGAGCCTATCAAGTTTTGTGTGTACACTATCATATTATCTACAAATGATGACAGTTTGACTTCCTCCTTTCCAATTTGGATACCTTTGATTCCTTTTTCTTCTCTGATAGCTATGGCTAGGATTTCCAAAATGGTGTTGAACAGAAGTGAAGAAAGTGGACAGCCTTATCTTGTTCCTGACCTTAGGGGGAATGCTTTTAGTTTTTGCCTGTTGAGTATGATGTTGGCTTCAGGTTTCTCATATATGGCCTCTATGATGTTGAGATATGCTCCCTCTATTCCCATTTTGCTCAGTGTTTTTTTTTTTTTTATCATAAATGGTTGCTGTCTATCAAATGCTTTTTCAGCATCTATTGATATTATCGTTTGGTTTTTATCTTTCATTTTGTCAATGTGGTGTATTATATCTATTGATTTGCAAATGTTGTACCATCCTTGCATCCCTGAGATGAAACCGACTTGATCATGGTGTATGATCTTTTTAATGTATTGCTGGATCTAGTTGGCCAATATTTTGCTGAGAATCTTAGCATCTATGTTCATCAGAGACACTGGCCTGTAGCTTTCTTTTTTAGTTGTGTCTTGATCTGGTTTTGGGATTAGAATAATATTGGCCTCAAAGAAAGAGTTTGGGAGTCTTCCCTCTTGTTGGAGTTTTTGGAATAGGTTGAAAAGGATAGGAGTTGTTTCTTCTTTAAATGTTTGGTAAAATTCACCTGTGTAGCCATCTGATCCAGGGCTTTTGTGCTTTGAGAAATTTTTGATTACTACTTCAATTTCACTAGTTGTTATTGGTCTATTCAGGCTTTCTGCTTCTTCTAGATTCAGTTTTGGTAGATTATACATTTCCAGAAATGTGTTCATTTTACCCAGGTTGTCATATTTCTTGTCATATAATTGTTTGTAGTAATTTCTTATAGTCCTTTTTATTTCTGAAGTATCAGTTGTGATTTCTTCTCTGTCAGTTCTGATTCTGTTTATTTGGGTCCTCTCTTTTTCTTGATGAGTCTGGATAAAGGCTTGTCAATTTTGTTTATTTTTTCAAAGAACCAACTCCTGGACTTATTGATCCTTTGAACTGTAGTATTTAGTTCTGTTCTGATCTTGATGATTTTATTCCTTCTACTTGCTCTGGGCTTTGTTTGTTGTTGCTTCTCTAGTTCTTGCAGCTTTATGGTTATGTTGCTTGTATAAGCTTCTTCTATCCTTTTTAGGTAGGCCTGTATTGCTATGAATTTCCCTCTGAGGACTGCTTTTGCTGTGTCCCATAGGTTTTGGACTGTTGTGTATTCATTGTCATTTGCTTCCAGAAACTTTTTTTTTTTAAGATTTTATTTCATTATTTTTAGAAAGAGGGGAAAGGAGAGAGGCAGAGAGGGAGAGAGACATCAATGTATGGTTGCATTTCACCTGCCCCCAGCCACAGACCTGACTGGAGACCTGGTTTGCAATCTGGTTATGTGCCCTGGCTGGGGAATCGAACCTGCAACCTTTGGGTTCACAGGCTGGCACCTTATTCACTGTGCTACCAGCCAGGACCTGCTTCCAGAAACTTTTTTATTTCATCTTTGATCTCATTGTTAACCCATTCCTTACTTAAAAGCATGTTATTCAGTCTCCATGAGTTAGAGTGTTTTGTTTTTTCCCCTTGAGGTTGTTTTCTAGTTTCAATCCATTGTGATCTGAGAAGATGCTTGCTATGATTTCAATTTTCCTGTATTTGTGGAAGCTTGTCTTGTGTACCATGTGGTCAGCCTTAGAGAATGTTCCATGTGCATTTGAAAAGAATGTGTATTTTGCTTCTTTGGGGTGAAAAGTTCTGTATATATCAGTTAGGTCAATTTCCTCTAGAGTGTTGTTCAATGCCACAACATCCTTAGTGATTTTTTGTTTGGAAGATCTGTCAATTATTGATAGTAGGGTATTAAAATCCCCTACTATTAGTGTGTTGCTGTCTATATCCTTCTTGAAGTCCTCCAAGATTTTCCTTATATATTTCAGAGCTCCTACATTGGGTGCATATATGTTTATCAGAGTTATTTCTTCTTGATGGATTGTTCCCTTAAGTATTATGAAATGTCCTTGTTTGTTTCTTTTAATGGCCTTCATGCTAAAATCTATTTTATCTGAAATCAGTATTGCTACTCCAGCCTTTTTTTCATTTCCATTTGCTTGATATATGTATTTCCATCCTTTCACTTTCAATCTGTGTTGATCTTTTGTTTTGAGGTGGGTCTCTTGAAGACAGAATATATGTGGGTCATGTTTTCTTATGCATTCAGCTACCCTATGTCTTTTGATTGGCCCATTTAATCCATTTACATTTAAGGTTATTATTGATTGATATTTATTTATTGCCATTTTCCCCATTTGCACCTGTGTTCCTCTCTGTCTCTGCTTCTTCATGTTTTTTTTTTTTCTCCAAGATTTTATTTAATTATTTTTAGAAAGAGGGGAAGAGAGAGAGGCAGAGAGGGAGAGAGACATCAATATATGGTTGCTTTTCACTTGCCTCCAGCCACAGACCTGACTGGAGACCTGGCTTGCAACCTTGTTATGTACCCTGGCTGGGGAATCGAACCTGCGACCTTTGTGTTCACAGGCCGGCGCCTCATCCACTGTGCTACCAGCCAGGGCTGTTTCTTCATGTTTTTAAAGCAGACTCTTTAGCATTTCTTGCAATGCTGGTAGAGATGTATTCTTTTAGTCTTCCTTTGTCTGAGAAACTCCTTATTTCTCCTTCCATTTTTGAATCACAGCCTTGCTGCGTAGAGTATTTTTGATTGCAGGCCTTTGTTTCCCATTACTTGGAATATATTTTGCCATTCCCTCTGGCTTGTATTGTTTCTGTTGAATAATCATTTGATAACCTTATTGGAGCCCCCTTATATGTTATTTGTTGTTTCTGTCTTGATGCACTTTGGATTTTCTCTTTGTCTTTGAAATCTGCCATTTTAATTATAATGTTTCTTGGCACAGGTCTGTCTGGATTCATCTTCTCTGGGACATTCTATGCTTCCTGAACTTGAGTAACATTTTCACTCATCATGTTAGGGAAGTTTTCTCTCATTACTTTTTTGAACAGGTTTTCCATTCTTTGTTTCTCTTCTCCTGGTATCCCTATGATATGGATATTATTGCATTTCATGTTGTCCTGCAGCTCTCTTAAAACCTCTTCATTCTCTTGCATTGTCTTGGAATATTTTTCTACATTGTCCTCCAGCTTGCTGATCTGGTCCTCTGCTTCCTCCAGCCTACTATTGATTCCTTCTACTGTATTCTTCAATTCAGAAATTGTATTCTTCATTTCCTCTTGGCTCTTACTGATAGTTTCTAAGTCCTTGTTAATGCTGGTTGTATTCTCAGTAAGTTCCTTGTAGCTTCCCTGGAATTCTTTGTAGTTCCCCTGGAGTTGTTTGTAGTTTTGTTTGAGCTGGTTGAGCTCATTGAGCTTCTCTATCATCATTATTTTGAATTCCATATCTGATAGTTTGCTTGCCTCTGTTTCATTCATTGATCTTTCTGGGGATTCTTTCTTTCCTTTTGGTGATGGACTGATTATTTTTTTCCCCCATTTTGGGTGTCTGTTGTTGCTTGTTTTTATCTTAGATTAATCTGCTTTGATTCCCTACCTTCATGGAGCACCATTCCATGTTAGGAGATTTGTGGAGTTCATTGTTGCAGTCTCCTAGATTTCCTCAACTTGTTGCTCTTGAGGTGGACTTTGTGGTGTTAACTTGGACTATCTGGTTGTATTTTGGGTTTGTTGTATGTGCTGCTCTTTTCCCTCCAGTTGGCTGATTGAGAGACACTCCTTCTATCCCATCTCATACACTGTTTCTGAGCTGCTCCTAAAACAGAACCACTAGTCCAGGCAAAAAAACCAGACCTTCAGAGATATCTTTCTCCTTTAATCCCCCTTTAAACTGCCTGTGAACCTAGCTATATAACCATACCCTCCAAGGTAACTCCTACTTTTAATCACACCCTCGGCTGCAACTGAGCCAGTCTTAATAGGGATATTGGTATGATTAGACTATATACAAGGGGAAAAATGATTAAGTTGACTAAAGTATAGATAATTTTGAAGGGTGCAAAGGAGTAGCAAAGATAGCAGGGATATGAGAGAAAGCCAATTTATCTCTTCTATGGAAATGAGGAGGGGGAAAATCAGAAACTCTCAAGTGCAAGTGAATAGTATAAGCCTATATATTTAGTTGCCGCACCTACCTCTCAGTCCACCCTTAATGAGCCCTGATTGGTCCAGGTGGAGCCAGGACCTGTGTGCGCGCACACACACACACATACAAAGAAGAAAGAAAGAAAGAAAAAAAAAAAAAAAAAAGGAAAGAGAAAGAGTTTAAGCAGCTGGGGAGAGGAGGAATACTTAGATTGAGGACTAGGAATGAGTTGTAGCAGGAAAGTGTTTATAATTCTTTAAAACAAGAATAAGAGGAATGGTCTTGGGTATTTAGGTGGATTGAGATAAGGGAGGAGTAAAAATATGTGAGTTGGTATACACTATGATATAAATAGTATTTACTTAAAATGCACTAATTGTGAGGGTTAGAAGTAACTTTTGAAAAGGATATGTTAGGGATTAATAGTTCATGTAGCTCTCGATGTAACTCAGGTGCTTGAGATTAGCACCTTTTTCTTTTTTCTTTTTGAAGTTGTTTTTAAATTTAATTTTCTTGTTATTGTATTACATCCATTCCCTTTTTACTCCCCTCTATCCCCTTCCTCACCCACCCAATCCCCTACAAAGTCAGTCCTACTTGTTACCCATGTCCATGGTTCTTCCATACTAGGTTCTTGACTAAATTGTTTCCCTTCTTTGCCTCTTTCTCCTGCCTCCCCTTTTCCCCCTGCCCACTGAAGGTCTATTCACTGTATTCATACATCTGGTTCTGTTTTGCTTCTTGTTTGTTTTATTCATTATTGTCCTCTAATGGGTGAGATCATATGGTATTTGTCTTTTACTGATTGGCTTATTTCACTAAGCATGATACTTTCTAGTTCCATCCATGTTGTTGCAAAGGTTAGGAGGCCCTTCTTTCTTTCTGTTGTGTAGTATTCCATTGTGTAAATGTACCCAAGTTTTTTGATCCAATCATTCACTGATGGGCACTTAGGCTGTTTCCAGCATTTGGCTATCACTAGCCATCAGAGAGATGCAAATTAAAACCACAATTAGATACCACCTTACATCTTTCAGAATGGCAATCATCAACAAATCAACAAACAACAAGTGTTGGTTAGAATGTGGGGGAAAGGGAACCCTGGTGCACTATTGGTGGAAATGCAGGCTGGTGCAGCCACGATGGAAACTATGAAGTTTCCTTTAAAAACTAAAAATGGAATTGCCTTTTGATCCAGCAATTCCACTACTTGGACTATACCTGAAGAACCCTGAAACACCAGTTCATAAGAACCTATGTACCCCTATGATCGAGTCTCTGCAGTCTACAGTCAAGCTGTGTTGTCTTGGAGTGGCAGGGCCTATGACTGTCACAGTCAGGGATGATTCTGAGTGCCAGCCCCAGGTAGGCTGAACCTCCAGTAGCCTAGCTGAGTTTTGCAATGTTGGTGTTTTGGGCCCCTCCCTTCTCTCACTGGTTCTATGTGAAGACCTGCAGGTGCTTCTGTGGTGTCTATGGCTGCTCCTCCCCCTCCAGCTCCTTGAGGAGGTTTCTGCCTGCAGTGGGCACCTGGCTCCAATGTGTGATGACCTGCAACTTCACTGGCTCCTCTGATGGCTGGCCCTCTCCTTGCAGCTCTTGGAGGAGGTAGCCCCTGTCCAAAAAGAGCACCTGGCTCCCCAGGGGGCTCACAAATCATTTGCTGGCTAAGGCTAGCCCTGCACGCAGTCCAGCTCTTTGAGGAGTTTTTCACTGCTGCCTCTGTGAGGAGCACCTGGCTCCCCAGGTGTTCAGCAGCGCAGTCTGCCAGCTAGCCCTCCCTGTAGCTAAGGAGGTTTGCACCACTGCATCTGTGCTTTGTGCCTGGCTCCCCAGAGGGCCCGCAGTAGCAGCACAGTCCCCTGGGAAAGGCTATGCCTCCCCCTGGAGCTCTTTGAGGAGGTTTTTGTGGCCTGCAATGGGCGCACCAGTTGCATCAGCTGCATGTTCCTGGAGCGCAGTTTCCAGTTGTTGCGGGAGCCTGAGCGCAGGGTTGGGCCTCCCCACTCGCAGCAGTGGCTCAGAGGTGCCCTCTCCCCGAGTGGTGTAGCAGCACACAATTTTCAACCCTTTCACGGTCCTGGCTGATGCACTTCCCGCTCCCCCTCCTGCAGTTCCATTTTTTATTTTTTAGGTAACTGCATAACGCTTTCCACAGTGACTGCACTAATTTGCATTCTACCAATAGTGCATAAGTTCCCTTTTCTTTATCTTTTCATCAGCCTCTGTTTGTTGATTTGGTGATAATAGCCATTCTGACAAGTGATATGTCATTTTGGTATTAATTGCATTTCTCCAATGATTAGTGATGCTGCACATTCTTTTTTTTTTTTTTTTTTAATTTTATTGTTGTATCACATCCATCCCCTTTTTGCTCCCCTCTGTCCCCCTCCCCACCCTGTGCATTCTTTTGGTCATCTTTGGAGATATTCTTTTTGGAGAAGTGTCTTAGATCCTTTGCCCATTTTTTAATTGAATTTTTTGGTGTTGATTTTTATAAGTTCCTTACAAATTTTGGATACTAACTTCTTATCAGATGTGTTGTGGGTATGTTCAGTCAATGGATTGTTATTCATTTTGTTGATGGTTTCCTTTGTGCAAAAACTTACTAGTTTGATGTAGTTCCATGTGTTTATTTTTTCTTTGTTTCCCTTGCCTGAGGTTATGTATCAGAAAAAATATTTCTATAAGAAATTTCTAATGTTTTTCTAGAATTTTTACAGTTTTGAGTCTAACATTTAAGACTTTAATTCATGTTATTTACTTTATTGATTTTAGAGAGAGAGGAAGGGGGAGAGTGAAACCGATTCGTTGTTCTACTTATTCATGCAATCATGATTGTTGATTCTTGTTCGTGCCCTGACCAGGAATCAAATCAGCAACCTAGGCATATCTGGATGATGCTCTAACCAACTGAGCTACGTGGCCAGGGCCTAATTAATTTTGAGTTTATTCTTATATATGATGTAAGAAGGTGCTCTGCTTTGATTTTTTCCCCAATATTTTACTCATTATATTTAGAGAGAGGCGGAGAGGGAGAGAGACATCAATGTATGGTTGCCTTTCACCTGCCTCCAGCTACGGACCTGGCTGTCGATCTGGCTTGCAACCTGAGTATGTGCTGTGACTGGGAATCGAACCAGAGATCTTTTGGTTCTCAGGCTGGTGCCTCTCCACTGAGCACCAGCTAGGGTGGTCTACTCTGATATTTATTTTTTGCATTTATCTATCTAATTTTCCTAACACCATTTACTGAACAGATCATTTTTACCCCACTGTATGATTTTGCTTCCTTTGTCAAATATAATTGACTATATGGATTTATTTGTGGGCTCTCTATTCTATTCCATTGATCTATATGTCTATTTTTATGTCAGTACAATTCTGTTTGGATTACCATGGTGTTATAGTATAGTTTGATATCAGGTAGTGTGATTCATCCAACTTTGTTCTTTTTTCTCAGGGTTGTCGTGACTCTTCAGGGGTTTTTGTGGTTCCATATAAAATTTTTTAGAATATTTATTATAATTCTGTGAAATACACCATTGATATCTTGATAAGAATTATGTTGAATCTATAGATTGTTTTGGGTAGTATGGACATTTTAGTGATGTTAATTCTTCCTATTCATAAACATGGTATGTTTTGAAGCAATTGTAAACAGAACTGTTTTCTTAGTTTTCCTTTCTGATAGTTCATTATTAATTATAAAAGTACTGATATCTGGATATTTATTTTGTATCCTGCTACATTACTGAATTCAAATTTCAGTTCTGGTAGTTTTTTTTTGTGGAATCTTTAGGGTTCTCTATACACAGTATCAAGTCATCTGCAAATAATGACAGTTTACTTCCTCCTTTCCAATTTGAGTGCCTTTTATGTCTTCTTGTCTGATTGCTATGACTAAGACTTCTAATACTATGTTGAATAAAAGTAGTGAAAGCGAACATCCCTGTCTTGTTCTTGATCTTGAGGGAGCATTTTTAGTTTTTGCCCTTGGGTCATTTCGTTAGGCATCAGGATGGTTTGGTTAATCTGGTTGATTATGTAAATGCTCAAAATTGCACAGACTTACATAATGCAAACATCACAAATACACTCAAATAGTCTCATACACATTGACTAACATAGGGAAAGGTACTGGATAGTATTCAGGGATAAACATACTAAAACACAGACACACAAACAAAACATGCAGAGACACAGAAGAATTTCCTCAGTACTATAGACCCAGATCCAAAAATAACCCAATGTCTAAAAATCCTTGGGGTGGGGATGGGGTCAAGGAAATAAAGTAATACAAAGAAAAAAAGGGGGAAGTATAAAGGGAACAAGGTGGCCAAGAGAAGAAGAGAAATGCAGAGAAATCAGACAAATAAGAAGTGGCAAACAAGTGCAGACAGTTCCCAAGAGCCAAAGACTGGGAGAGAAAGGGGAAGTCTGTGCATTAGTTTTGTATTTACTGCTGTCACAAATGATCACAAATGTACATCTGAAATGTGTGAAACAACATATTTACAGTTTTGGAGGTCAGAAGTCTGAAATGAGTCTTACAGTTTATCATGAAGGTATCATCAGAGCCTGGGTTCTTTTGGAGTCTCCAATAGAAAATCCATTCCCTTGTTCTTCAGAGTGTCTGGAGGCCACCCCTTTTCTCTCACCCCCTTCTTTAGTCTTCAAAGCCAGCAATGTTGGCCAAGTACTTCTTAAATTTCTTTTTGTTTGCTTGTTTCTTTCTTTAGAGAGAGAAGGGAAAGAAGAGAGGCAGAGAAGGAGAGAAACATCAGTGTATGGTTGCCTTTCACCTGCCTCCAGCTATGGACCTGGCTGGAGACCTGGCTTGCAACCTGGTTATGTGCCCTGACTGGGAGTCAAACCAATGACCTTTGGGTTCACAGGCCAATGCCTATCCACTGAGCCACCAGCCAGGGCTTGGCCTAGTACTTCTGATGCTTCCATCTCTCTAATACTCTTCTGTTTTTGTCTTCCACTTAGAAAGACACATTTGGATAGCCTGGAATAATCTCCCTACTTTAAACTCAAATGATTAGCAGCTTTAATTCCATCTGCAAACTTAATTCCACTTTGCCATGTAAGGTCACATATTCACATGTTCCAGGAATTAGGATGTGAACATCTTTGGGGGACCATTATTCCACCATCAGAATATAGATGTCCATCTGCTACATAATAGATTTTGTCATATCTGTAGTCTTTTACTTGGGCATCTATGTGCTTTAGGAGCATTGAGCTGGGAAGTTTGTTTCAAGGTGAGTGTACATGTGTTTATTTGTGCTAGTTTGTTTATCAGAGTGTCATATTTGAGTGTCTCCCTGATAAGTATGCAGGGGCAGAAGGATGCCTGGAGGGGGTGCCTAATATAGTGCTGTGGCACCACAAAGACACATTGCTGTTGTATTATTGTTCTTGTTGACAACAAAACTAATGACAGAGGTCTCTGCATGTTTCCTTTGAGTATGTCTCTTTGTCCCTAAATAATATTCAGTGTTTGTCCCTATGGTTGTCAGTGTGTCTGACACTTTTAGGAGTCTCTGTGATTTTTGCATTATGTAAATATACCTGTATGTAAGTCTGTACACTTTGGGGCATTTAGACATTGATGGATTCACACTCATGTTTATACAACAGTGTGCATGATCATAGTTGTAGATGTCTGAATATTTAGTTATTCACAAACCCTCAAGGGTATCTAGACAGAAAGGCCTAGCTAGAAATAGGTGGAGAATCTAGGAGGACAGCGAATAGAGAGGAAGATAGGAAAGGTGGATAAAGGAGGGGAAAGGAAGGAAGAGACAGAGAGATGGAGGTGATGAAAGAGCATAAGGAAAGTTCAGGGAAAATATCAGAAAGCAGAAGGTTCCCCAGCCAGGGCACATAACCAGGTTGCAAACCAGGTCTCCAGTCAGGTCTGTGGCTGGAGGCAGGTGAAAGGCAACCATACATTGATGTCTCTCTCCCTCTCTGCCTCTCTCCCTTCCCCTTTCTAAAAAATAATGAAATAAAATCTTTAAAAAAAAAAAAAAAGAAAGCAGAAGGGAGTTCTAAAGATATGTGTGTGTGTGTGTGTGTGTGTGTGTATCTGGTGTAGTCACAGAAAGACACAGATTAGATGTGGGTATGGCTCCACTTCTGGTCATTCCCTTGCTGTGTGACCTTGGCAGTGCCAACTCTCTGGACCTCAGTTTACCAAGAGATTTGAAATAGATAACCCTAGGGTACATCCCAAAGAAGGGGAGAGAGAAAAGTGGAAATAAAATTGTACACAGAGAAAAACAGAGAAAGAACTAGAAAGAGAGACACAGGAAGAAAGGAGAGAGGGCCTGGGAGCCAGCCAGAAGTAGAGCTGAGAGAGGCCTACCCTGACTCATTGAAGTAGGAGTGTGAGCACCTGCTACCCACTCCTTAAGTGTCAGTGTCCTTAAAAGGTAAGGAAGGAAGGTGGAAAGAGAGAGGCACCTGGAATGACATCCACACACCAACAATGAGGCCTGCCAAAGCCATACACAACAGGATCCAGGCTTCCTGCACCAGCCCCCAGCTGTAGGTGTGCCAGCCACCTGGAATGAATCATACCCTGGCAATGTGGGCATACAAGCCAAAAGCAAGCTTGGGCACCCTGCCCACCCGCACACCACAGGCCCAAGAGGGAGGTAAGATTCTGGCTCTTCAGGTGGTGAGAGGGGGCTACCCTCCCCACACACAACTACCTTTGCCCAGAGTGCCCCCTCCCCTAGCAACTACCTTCCTGGTTTGAAAATTCAGCTGTCCTCTCCTCCTGCCCTCCTCCCACAAACCTTACTCGGAGGCGGAGAACCAGATGTGTTACGCAAGGCCTGATGTTTACCTCCCTCAGGGGCCTCCTCCCTCCCTATAAAGCCGGACGTGGTGGGAAGTTTGGAGACCCAGACTGGATGGAGAGGCAACCCCAGGAGAGAAGCAGAGAAGAGTCAGAATGTTAATGGGGGAGGAGAGAAGGGCATCGACGCAGCAAACAGCAGGGGAGGTCTGCTGTCCTTGCACACGAAGGCGTCCAGGCATCGAGGAAGGAACAGCGCCTAGACTCAAGCTTCCCATGGAGGTGCCGGCACTGGGCCCAGGACTGGTGGAGCGTTTGGAGCAGCTGGCTACGTGCCCGCTCTGCGGGGGCCCCTTTGAGGACCCAGTGCTCCTGGCGTGTGAGCATAGTTTCTGCCGCGCGTGCCTTGCACGTCACTGGGGGACCCCAACCGCCACAGGCACCGAGGTGTCCCCCACTGCCTGCCCTTGCTGCGGCCTGCTGTGCCCCAGGCGCAGCCTGAGGTCTAATGTGCGGCTGGCGGTGGAGGTGCGCATCAGCCGAGGACTCCGGGAGAAGCTAGCCGAGCCCAGGGCCCGCACTGGGAGACGCCGAGGGGGCCGCATCCCCACCATGGGCAGCCTGGACCTGCTTGGAGAGGTGAGGCCCCGGTGCGTTCCACGAGTTTGGTTCTGCTGGGAGGAAGGGAGAGGTTCATGGGTTCCCTGGGAAGTGGGGAATGATACCTCCCGAGCTAAGGCCTTTATGGAAGTTGAGGGAAATGATGGCGTTGAAGAGAGAACAGCAAAGGACAAGAGGCGGGGCGAGGGTGGGGGGAGGTGGATGCTGCCCGCCAGTCCTCTAAGCGAAGTGACTGGTGGCCAGAAAAATGGTGGGAAGGAGTTGACACTTTACTTTCGGGTGGCTGAGAAAGCTGGGAGCAGTGAAGGTGCTGAAGCACTGGACTGAATGTGAAGGCCCCCTGGAGCACCAGAGAAGAGGAACCAGCAGAGGGAGAAGCTAACTGGGGCTAGGCAGCTGCGGATTTGGGAGGAGGTTAGGGAGGTCAGAACTAACAGGGAAGCGGAGCAGGAGGGATGGAAGAGAAAAGGTTGCAGTGAAGGAGCAGGTAAGGTCACCCAGTAAAGCAGGGAGGAAGGGAGAGGGAAGCAGATCTAACCCTCCCTGCAGCATCATGATCTCAGGCCTTAGCTGAGCTCAGTGTTGTTTGTTTTTGTCCTCATCTCTTCCCAGAGACCCAGGCAGGGGCAGTGAGGGGTTAATAAGAACTACCTTTGGGGCCTCTGGCTCCTCTACTTCCCAACTTTATCATCCACCCACCAGCCACACCCCTCTTGAGCTCCAATTCCTTGGCCATCAACCAGCCCTTGTCTGACCCACAGGCATTGAGGATTCCTAAGCCACTTCTTCCCAGTAGCTAAGCTCCCTCAGGTCCTACCCCTACAACTCCCTTTTAAGTCTACATAGACCTAATAAGTCTAGGTGTAATTGGCATAATTAGGCAAATTACCTTTCCTGTCTCCCATTCAACATCATACTGGTCCACTCCAGTCATTCTCCCTGGCCCTGGAAGGGGGAAAGAGGAACCCTCATATGGGAAGTGGGGGGTGGGGTATGCAGTGCTCTCTTCTGTCTCCCATGGTTCCCTGCAGATCTGTTGAGCCTCCTCCTAGGACACATCCAAGTCCAGATGCCTCCTTGGCCAGAGTAGAGAGGCCACAAAGCAAAAGGCTCACTGAATGCCACTGGGCTTATATGGCAAGAAGTGAAGCAGATTTATTATAAGGCTTTTATATACTAACCCTTAGCCCAGAGGCTCTGAGTATGTGTTTGGTTTGGGTGATGGAAGAGGGTACATCCTCAGGAAGGTGAATAAGGAAAGGATTGAAGACAGAGAATGGGGTTGTGAGAGCAGCAGGAAAAGGTAAGAACTCTGTGGGGCAAGGAAAGGGCATGAAGCTGTGGCCAGGTGGTTCAGTTGGTTGGAACACCTTTGCACATATCAAAAGAGTGCTGGTTCAAGTCCCTAGTCAGGGCGCGTACCTAGGTTGCAGTTTTGATCCAGTCAGGGCATGCAATGAAGGCAACCAGTGGATGTTTCTCTCTCACATTGATGTCTCTGTCTGTCTGTCTGTCTGTCTGTCTGTCTCATATCCTCAAGTGAGGATTAAATTTTTTAAAAATAGGCATAGGCTGGGCATTGAGAGCTCTTGCGGAATGGGGAAGGGGAGTACAATCCCTGGGGTGTTAGGAGAATGAGAAATGGTGATGGAGAGGAAGAAAGGGTCACAAAGGAGGGGGAAACAGAGGAATAGAGAGCACAGTGGTAAAGAGGATATGTGCTGAGAGATGGGGAGGGTCCTTACCAGCTCAAACCAGCTCACCTGAGTGGGAAGAAGGGGAAGGACTCCCTCTAGTATGTTCAGAGCTCACTTCCATATTTTTTCTGCCCAACCAGGATATGAGGACGACATGGAGAAGGTGAGTTCCATTTTTACTCTTCCTTCCTTTCCACTACCAGCTGCTATATCCATCACCTCCTCACTCGGCCAACATCTTTGTACCCACTCACAGGCAGGTTTTCTGGGTGTGCCTTACCACTTTCTGCTCCAGAGATGTCGGGGGTGGGGGAGGGGGTTGGGGGGGTTAGGGAGGGGGCAACAGAGGAAAGAGGTTGTCCACTGGTTTCCTGACCTTTCTCCCTCATTTGTCCAGACTTGATGCCCCAACACCCAAGTTATCTAACTCAGAGGACAATCTCCCTGAAGATTACCCAGTGGTCAAAAACATGCTTCACAGACTTACAGGTAAAGGAGGGCAGAAGGGAGGAAAGTGAATGAGAGTCTGTTTTAGGTTTGCTTCCTTTTCTCTCTCAAAAACAATCAAGTCCTTTTTTTTTTTTTTTGATGTCTATTAATTAGCTTCCTAGGGATGCTGTAACAAAGCATCACACAGAGTGGCTTAAACAATTTATTGTCTCACAGTTCTGAAAGTAGAAGTATAGATGTTGGCACCTTTGGTTCCTTTTGTGGGTTGTGATCATCTGTACCAGATCACTAGCTTCTGGTAGCCTCTGATGTACTGTGGCCTGTAGATGGGAGCCTCCCTGTGTCTTCACATCATATTCCTTCTGTACACATTTGTCTCTAGGTGCAAACTTCCCCTTTTTATAAGGACACCAGTCATATTGGACTAGAGCCCATGTTAATGACATCATTTTAACATCATTACCTCTGTAAAGGCTCTATTTCCAATTACAGTCAGATTCTGAGGTACTGGGGGACTTGAACATATCTTTTTGGGAGGAAACAGAATTTAACCCTTAATAACGTCTATCTTCAATTCCTCATATTCCAGCCATTCCTCCCTCTTAGCTTTTCAAACACTCACGCAACAGACCCTGGAGGTCAGCTGCCTCTCATGAGTCTCTGCTTCCATCACTTATCCATACTCCTTTCCAGAATGATTGAAGAACTATGCATTTTCCTGCCCCTGGGGACTCTGGGCCTTCTCTGCAGCTTCTTAGTAATTCCTTCCTCAATCCCTCTTAAGGATTTTCCCTGGAGAAGATACTCCACCACCATCCTACCCAAGCCAGGTTGCTTCTAGTACCCCAGATCTGGAAGTCTTTTCTCAAGACACCCCATACACTCAAAGCTAATGACTATTCTTTCTGGTCTCTTTGGCTATCACCAAATTGTCCTACTCTTCCTGTAGATATAGGCCTATCCACTCCCACCTATTCCTGTGAGTGGGTGGGTTGGTTTGTCAGGATAGCTAAGATTCCTCCCTTTGCCCCTCCCCTATGACACTTGGGATTCCAGTATGTGGTATCAGTCTTTCTCTTTAGATCTACCTTCCCCATCCTGCTGGCCCAGCCCTCAAGCCCCACCCCAGATACTGCAGATTGAGATATCAGTCCTCACTCCTCCCTTGGGTCAAATCGGCCTCACTCTTCCCCTGCCCTACAAACTAGGCAACGTCTCCTTTGATCTCTACTGTGTCCCCTGCCCTGGGCTAGCCGGGTCCTTCTCCAAGCCCAATTCTACAGAAATGGTGCATCAGTGCACAGATTCATTCTTGCCTAGACCTACCTTTCATAAGCCTTCACCCTCTTTGGTTCTACAGCCAATTTTGGAGCTGTTGTGGGGCCTTTGAAGTGCCTTCTGATGTGTATTCTCCATCCTATCCCACCTCTGACTCAGAAACCCTTCTCATGTTGGTCCTCTATCTTGTGCTTCCCAGCTGACCTGACTCTGGACCCTGGCACCGCACACCGTAGCCTGCTCATTTCTGCTGACCACCGCAGCATCAGACTGGCCCCACCAGGGACACCTGAGCCCCCTGACAGCCCTGAGCGCTTTGATCAGCTCCTGGCGGTGCTGGGTGCACAGGGCTTTGGGGCCGGCCGCCACTGTTGGGAGGTGGAGACTGAGGATGCCACCTCAAGCAGAGATTCTTCTCAGGAGGATAAGGACATGGAGAGTCACTATGCCTTGGGTGCAGCTGGAGAGTCAGTACAACGCAAAGGTCATGTGGGGTTGTGCCCGGCAAGCTCTGTGTGGGCCGTAGAAAGCCGAGGCAGCCGCCTGTGGGCACTCACAGCACCAGAGCCCACCCTGCTGGGGGGTGCTGGGCCGCCACCAAGGCGAATTCGAGTGGACTTGGACTGGGAGCGGGGCCGCGTGGCCTTCTATGATAGCCGTTCCCTCGACCTGCTGTATGCCTTCCAGGCGCCTGGGCCTCTGGGGCAGCGCATCTTCCCACTGCTCTGCACTCGAGACCCACGGGCCCTACTACGCATTGTACCGGCAGAAGGCTGACAACCTGACCCATAGGCTTGCACTAGCTTGGCCCTCAGCGAGGTTGCTCCTTGTGGGCTAAAAACTCCCTGCTCAAGCCTGGATCAGGGCCACATGACCACAGCAAGTACTGATGGACACACCATCCAGCTACCCACCCAAACGGTCTCTTTTCTTCCAAATAGTAAGACTTCAATTGGCGTCTAGTTCCCACATCCATTCCCAAAGCTGAATCCATTCCCACCCCCTCCTCTTGGGATGCTTCTCCCTCACAGCTACCCCAGTACTTCCCAGATGATCCCTCATCTATGTTACACAGCTCCAGGTCTGAGCTGGGGAACCAGCCCCGCCCAATCGGAATTACTCAACAGCCCATGTTTACTACAGAGTCCCTGCTGCTATGCTAGTCACAAATGCCCAGTGCCTTCCCCACAGCTTTAAGGCTGGAGCTTTCCTGCCCTATCCACTCTCAAGCTTCTCAAGAGAAACAAGAGGCTTGACTGCCTTGGGAAGCTTAATATTGGGAGGGGTGTGGTTCTACTCCATCATGCCTTCCATATTCACAGTCCTTTCCCATTAGGAACCTTCTTTAAACTATCCCCTACACATGCTCACAGTAAGAAACCAATGGTGCTACCTCTCCTTTCCTCAACCTGGGTATGCCCCATACAACATGAAGGCATCCTTATATAGTTTCATATCTTTTCCCATATGTATAAATGGGCCCGTATTTAAGCACGTTTGTGATGTTGGGTTATTTATTTTGTGCATCTGTGGCAATAAATGAGATCTCTGTGGTGGTATGGATTTGACTGATCTCGGGAAGTATTCATGGCAAGAGGCCTCAAGAATGATATACAGATCCCAGTAGGATGTGGAGAAGGCCAAGGGAGATAAATATCTGGACTGGCAGACATCAGTCCAGGAAGAGGTGAGAGTGTAATATAGGGCACATACCCTGTCTCCTGCCTTTTGCTTCCTCTACCTGGGACTATGTTGGATCTGTCTCTGAAGCTGGAAGACCAAAGACTAAAAAGATAGTTGGCTGTAAGTGACCACTCTCCAACCCGGCTTTTGTCAGAAATCTTAGGTCACATGAGAAGGGTGAGGAGGACATGACTGTTTCTTTTTTCATTTTCCATAAAGGTGAGTATGGCAAAGTCTTTTCTCCCATCTCCTCTTGAGGGCATGCGAGAAGTGGGTAGAAGTGGAGCAGAAGGGCTGAGAGCCCTCTCACAACACCTCACATATAACACGCAAGGACTAAGAGTTCAGACTATATAAATACATTAGCAGAAGAGCTCTAAACCTGGATTAGTAAGTGTAGCTGGGGCAAGATTGCCTGGAATCTGTCTGGGACCCTGGCAGTGAAAGTTGGGGCTGTTGGAAACCCAATAGCAGTGTTTGGGACTCAAGTGCAGAGTGTAGAGAACAAAGATAAATGGACCCCAGGACAGGCAGTTTGGCAGTGAGAACTAAAAGAGACTGGGACCAAGATGCCTGGATCCCTGGAGAGAGGAGGATGGATGTTGCAGAGGAGGGGGAAAGAGGGCTAGGGAATCCAGAAGCCTATGTTCTAGAATAGCAGCAAATCAGAATTCTAGCAACACTGTCCACTCTCCTGCTTACTTCTATCAGGCAGAGGAGAGGGGAGGGCGTCTGGAGAATGATCAAACCATGGGTTTCATCCCCAAGTGCCACATGAATACATTCAGAGACAAGGTAGACACAAGAATGGTGGGGGAGAGAGAAATTTAGTGCTGCATTGGCCCTGGAGGAGGCTGAGATGGGTCAGGAGGCTGGGGAGGGGTGGTAGGGCTCGGTCCAGGTGTTGCACGATTCCGTCCTTTGCGGTGGCCCCGTACACAGTGTGTATGACCACAGCCCTCCTCTTCTTCCTCATCACTCTCCGTGGAGCTCTCACCAAAGGCCCGAGGTTTCTCATAAATACAGCAGCCTGGATTTGGAAGAGGAGCCCAGTTAAAAAGGAGAAAGAGTAAGATGTAGAGTCAGTTCCACTCCCATTAGATCTTAGTAAGAATTCCTACTTCCATAATAGTTTCCTACTACCTTCTAGGACTTAGCTTTCCCAGGTTCAGCCCCTGGCACCCAGACACTCAACCCCCTTATCCTTTTAGAGCAGGGGTGTCAAACTCATTTTTACTGGGAACCACATCAGCCCCGTGGCTGTTAAGAGAGCTGTTAAGGAGTAGTTACATTTATACAGTATTACCATTACAATCAGCCCTTTGAGGGCAACCAGGCTGAACATATTGTTAAATAACCTGAGACACCGGTATGTTACATACCAATCCTCATCCATTGAGGTGAAGGACCAGGTTCAGCCCATAGGCCGAATGGGTGTTTTGCCACCCATGTTTTATACAACCAGAAATCCAAAGCTCCACTTCTCCCACCTCTGATACTTCTTGCCTTCACGCCTCAGTGCATCTCGTCCCATTTTGAACCCTTCCATACCTCTTTCCTCTCTAACTTTAACCTCCACTCCTTGATGCCAGAGAACCACCAGGGCAGCAACAGGATTGGGGGCATCTGGGGGTTTCAGGATGGCCAGTGGATATGAGAAGATAGACCATACACAGATGAGTGCCAGAACTCCAGGGTTACTGTGGGCCAACAATCACTCACACTTTGATGAGCGGCGCCCCATGTGTTCGTTGTCCACAGTGTCACTTGTCCATTCCACCTTTTTCTCTGGCTTCCGTTTCCGAAGTTTGATGGTTAGGCTCCGATTCTCCTGGAAGATTTCATAGAGATGGGCATACCTAACTAGTCTCCTCCTACCGACCATTCCCACTTCCTCCCAGGGGCCTCCTCTCAATCCTATCCCAGATCACTCAGTAACACAGCACCAGAAGAGCAGAGTGGTGGAATAAGATGAAATAGAACAGGTCTTTGACATCCTTGAGGAATCATAAGGTAGTATTTTCTGTTCTTGGTAACCATTAGTACACAAAGAAGTTAGAATTCCTAACCCAGGAAAGGTCCCAGAAAATCTTCAAAGGAAAATATAGTCCTTGCTGTTTCTCTGTTTTCCTTCTCAAATAAATCATCCTTTGTGGTATTAATACATGAAAATTATTTTCATCCTAATGCCTAATCTGATCTTTTCCCCCAGACCCTCTATTCTTTTTCCCATTAAATTAAGTACTTCATTCTCACCTCTCTTATCCCTCCCTACATCTTATCCACCCCTACAGTACCCTAGCATCCTGGAATCTCTGGTAACTAGTATTTGCAACTCCCTTAATCCAGGTTTTATTAAACCCAATTCAACCTTCTTCCTTTGAAAAGAATTTAACCTGGTTTTGAAAAAGTGCTACCTTTTCTCTAGTTACATCTCCTCTGATTTTTCAAATTATCTTCATCTCCTTTTCATTTGTTCCCTCATTCTTTCTGCTTCCTTCTACATTCATCCCTTCAACAAGTATTTGCTAAGTATTCTTCGAAATTCCCCATAGCTGGCCTCCAGTCATGCTTTCTTAGTCCTTCATTGCCCCCAGCATTTCCCTCGCTCCTTAATCCCCATGTTCCCATTCTTCACTAATTATACACACCACCACTTCAATCAAGCAGCATCACCTACATCCAAATGTGTCACCTGACCGGCTTCTGCACCACCTCTGCCATTCCAAATACACCCCTCCCCCGCCGCCTTGCCCCCCCACCGCCCAAGACCTTGTGATCCTCCCAACCCCAGATATTCAACCCCTCTCCTCCCATATCTCCAAGCCCAGCCCCTCCAGCAACTCTCCAAAGCTCTATCCCCACAGAACCTCCCAGACCCCTAAAGAGCAACCCCCCCTGCCTTTCTCACGGGCTCAGTTGTCACGGTAACCGTTGTCTCAGTGACGGTCTCACTCAGCCCAGCCCCTGCTTCGGCCATGGCTAAGGCTGAGGAAAAGGAGAAGGGGAGGAAGGGGTATGAGACACCCTTCCCTTGTTCTGGGCCTCTGGGGATCTGAGGATCGGTATCGGACTCAGAGTTGCGGTCAGGATCCTCCACCTTCTTTCACCCCACCTCCTCCTGGGCCTCCGCTTCCCCACCCCTGGGAGTAACCTGTCCAACACAACTTCCGGTTCTCTGCTTCCGGGTGTGACGCAGCCTGTAGTCCTCCCTTTTCCGTTCCCCTGCGCTAGAGACATCAAATCGCAAGCGTCCCGGGATTGGTTCCCTCTTATGGTAACAGTGCGCAGGCCTGGGAGGAAGGAGAGGGAGACTTGGGGGAAGTGTAGTCACTGCAGTGATTAAGGAGGAGGGCCGTCCAGGGCAGTTAGGGACTGCAAGTCAGGCAGGAGGGGGCGGTCCCAAAGGGAGAGACGGTTTAGGAGCTGCAGACGGGTGTCAGCACCATCCACTGGGTTGATGGCAGGGTGGGGAAGCTAAGGAGCAGAGGTAATGACCTTACAATGGTCCATTCCGTTTCCTTGTTTCATATGAGAATTACAGAAAAGGGGGACCTGAGGGGCAGTTGGAAACATTTTAGAACTTGGGTTAAAAAGAAAAAAAAGAATCTGGGTTCTAGTACCCGACTTATTCCTGTTAAGTATTTTAGCAGTGCACTCAATGTTCAACTTGGATATTTTCCTGTGATCGCACCAGGCCTTGATGATGGAGATGCATGAAATGCTAAGACCCTGCATTTTAATTCCCAGTCTAGTGAGAAAGATTGGCATGTTTAGCACTAACGAAAGTAAAAGACGCTGAAATGTTAATGTAAAAATAAATCTCATCTGTGAAAATAAATGTACCTGCATACTGCCAACACTGAGGTAATGAGTAAACAGAGAAATGGTCATAAATTATAATACTGGGCAATTTATGCTATAATAAAAACATGTACATGTTCTTCAAGGAGCAAGTTTAAAGGGAATCTGAAGGCAGACTTTTTTTTTTTTTTTTTTTAAGAAGCAGCTTACAGAGTCATAGATGTGTGTACAGAAAGACATGCAGTTGGGATGTATAAAGCTGGAATGTAAGGGGAGTGCTGGAGAGGCTTAATAGGTAGGTTATTTGGATGCCCTGCATGCTCTGCTAAGAAGTGTTGACTTTATCTAGTCAATATTGTGAGCCAGAGGAAGGCTTATTATAGAGTTAAAACTACAAGATTTGTTTCAGATTTCAGGAGTAGGGCAGAAAAACCAACAGAAAACTGCTCTGCCCACTCCTCAAAGTTGCTGATGTAAATAATAATAGGATAATCATTATTACTCTTACATATTGATCACCATTTAAGCCAAGAAATGAAGAAATACTGATTCCCAGATTAAAATTTGAATATGTTTATTGTGCCTGGACTATCTATTTACATCCCTTTTATGTTTTTTGGCTCAAAAAAGCAAGATACAACTAGGCATGTATAGGATAGCCCATTAAAATAACAGATCTCTCTGTGGAATGGGATTCCTTGTAATTTTTATTTTTCTATATATGAATTCATTACGATTTATATTACATTTATCCCAAGATCAATAAAACAAATAATTTCCAAAATGTTCACCTGTAACTACATACTGATATCCCTTAGTATCATATTTTGTTGTTCAAACTTACGTATCAGATTGATCTGGTTAAATTTTCTGTTGACATTTCACTATCCAAACTCCCATTTTTTTGTTTCCCTAAATTCAGGATACAATTAGATTCAGATAGTGAGAAAATACAATTGCTTTTGTAATATCAGCCTTACTGCTGGCTTCATTTTTCGGCTTTTTAAAATTTTTGTTTCTCATCTGCTAATTTAAATCTTTTTGTAATTGATATATTTGTTGAAAGAACAAATACAGTATATTTCCATAATCTCATTTAAATTCTATTTGGAACAAGGCAGATTACAAAACATATATATATCTGGGTCTTATTGAAAAATACAGCTTTAATAAGAAAATTCAACTAAGAATTGGAGCACCCAGGGGATAATGATACTATTCACATGATGATCTGCCTCTCCTCTGGAAGCAAATATTGCAACCAGAGGATGGACAAGGATCTAGGAACCCAATATCCTTCACCTTCCAAGGAAGAGGAGAAGGGGTTGTTCAGTCACCCAGGAAAAAAAAAAAAAAAAAAAAAAAATCAAGAATCTTCTTTCTCCTGGAACCTATGGGAAAAGAAAAGATTTCTTTGTTATATTGGACCAAAAGAAGAGTAGTGTAAGATGAAATACTCAAATAATGAAGAAAGGATTTTTATTTATGACACTGGAAGACTAGCTCCCCTAAATAATCCTCCAACTTCAAGACAACTAAAATGCTGGGATTAAAAATATATCTAACAGCCCTGGCTGGTGGCACAGTGGTTAAGGCGCCGGCCTGCGAACCCGAGGGTCGCGGGTTCAATTCCCCAGCCGGGACACATAACAGGGTTGCAAACCAGGTCTCCAGTCAGGTCTGTGGCTGGAGGCAGGTGAAACGCAACCATACATGATGTCTCTCTCCCTCTCTGCCTCTCTCCCTTCCCCTCTTTCTAAAAATAATGAAATAAAATCTTTAAAAGAAAAAAAAAATATATATATATATATCTAACAAAGGGGAGCAGCTTAGACAAGAACCTAGTATAAAGGAACCATGGACATGGACAACAGGTGGGATTGACTTTGGGGGGAATGGGTGGGTGGGGAGGGGGACAGAAGGGAGCAAAAAGGGGATGGATGTAATACAACAACAATAAAATTAAAAAAATATATATATATATCTAATGAATTGTGATCTTGAAGAATACAGAGATTTCTTGGGACACAAAAAGCACCAGCCATAAAAAAAATTTTTTAAAGGATAAACTAGACCTAACAAAATATCTTTTAATAAGAAAATAAGTATTGCCCTGGCTGGTGTGGCTTAGTGGATTGAGCTCCAGCCTGCAAACTGAAGGGTTCACTGGTCCAATTCCCAATCATGGCACATGCCTTGGTTGCAGACCAGGTCCCCGGTTGGTGGCATGCAAGAGGCAACCACACATTAATGTTTCTTTCCCTCACCTTTCCTCTCTGTAGAAATAAATAAATAAAACCTTAAATTGGTAACACTGGGAAAAAATACTCTCAAAAGGTATATGTGGCCCTGGCTGGTAGCACAGTGGTTAAGGCGCCGGCCTGTGAACCCAAACGTCGCTGGTTCGATTCCCCAGCCAGGGCACATGGCCAGGTTGCAAACCAGGTCTCCAGTCAGGTCTGGAGGCAGGTGAAACGCAACCATACATTGATGTCTCTCTCCCTCTCTGCCTCTCTCCCTTCCCCTCTTTCTAAAAATAATGAAATAAAATCTTAAAAAAAAAAGATGTATGTAACAATAAATATTTTTAATCCATTGATGAAATGGCAAGAGAGTAAAGGCCATCTCCACATTGGATAAATAATGTAAGGCCAGGAAACTAAATAGATAAGTTAAAACTGAACCCCCTGCTACCATGGTCCTCTTGCTGTTTTGATAGCCACATGGAAGAACCTGAAACAAACCTACTACAATGTCTGATAGGAGATACTGCACATAGATTTGGGACTTCCAAGGGGCTACTCCCTGTGTAAAGGTAAACAAGAAAATATATATCTAACTCTGCAGAAGGAGAATTTGTGTTACTAGGCAGAGGAAGAAAAATATCCCTTGAGATTTTCTTACCATAAGCTAGCTCTTACATGAATTTGCAGCCCAAATACATACTATCTGTGTAGTCAAAAAAAAAAAAAAAGAAAGAAAGAAAACCCAAAAAGATTAAATAAACAAACATACAAACACACACACAAAAAAAACCCTGACACCAAGAATGAATTTAAAGTGATTCTGTTAGATTTCCAATCAGAGAAACATAACCAGGTTGCAAGCCAGGTCTCCAGCCAGGTCTATAGCTGGAGGCAGGTGACCAGCAACCATACATTGATGTCTTTCTCCCTCTTTGCCTCTCTCTCTTTCCCTCTCTCTGAAAAATAATAAAATCTTAAAAAGAAAGAAAAAAAGAATTAAAGTGATTCTGGCTTAGTAGTGCCTCAAGGAACCTGAACAGGAAATATAAATGCTGAGAATACAGCCTTTACCATATAACTTGAAGAATTCCCCATAGTTCAGCATCAGACCCATAACAACTATGGGTATCAGAATTATGAGGCGATATAGATAGCCATGTTTAATATATTTAAATGAAATACATATTCTAAGAACAAAAGGAGCAATTTGAATATGATTAAGGAATTGGGAATTATTTTAAGTGACTGAGGAAATTTCAAAACTAATCAAGTAGAACTCAAAAAATTTTAATGTAATAATAACTGAAATAAACTGAAGACAGAATCAGTGATCTGGAAGAGAGACCTGAAGAAATTATCCAGAAGCAGCATAGAGAGAAAGAGATGGAAAATATGAAAGACGAAGAGGATAGACTGTCTAATAAATAATAATTAAGAGTTCCAACATGTGAGAATTGAAAAAATGGGAAAAAGCAATATTCAATGAGGTAATAGCTGGTATTTTCCAAAGTTGACAGGGAAGAAAAAGAAAGATCAAACCTCAGTGTGGAAAATTCCAATAAATCCCAAAAGAATAAATTTTTAAAAGCCACATCTTGATATATTGTAGTACAACTGCAGAACACCAGAGATAAAGAGGAGTTCTTAAAGCCATTTAGAGAGCCTGTGTTCCTTAATCATGCATGACTAATTCTCACTTAAGTACAGCTTCCTTGAGTATAGTGGAAGGTTCCAATATAACATGCTGACCACTAAGCACTACTTGTCTAATATTTTTCATTTCCTTTTAAATATGTTAAAATGTTTAGTTCACTGCTGTTAAAGGGTAAGAGAAGTGTAATGTTAAAACATAAAAACAACCACAAATCTCCCTAGTACCAGAATTGTACAAAACAAGAATGGGATCAAAAGAAACTATTGTTTATTCAGTACAAAAAGTAAATCACTAGATTTGCTAACAAACAGAACAGGCAGAGGTAAGGGAGAGGATACACACTTGCAGTTGGTACAGGTGTAGAAAACAGTCTGCCCTTCATCAGCTGAGCGCATCTGTCTGGTGTGGTATGCCATTCCTTCCTGACCACAGCGCGAGCAGCGCCTGTCAACCTGAGAAGCAACTGGTGGGTTAGGGAGGCCTAGTTATATCCCCCTACTTGTCACTGGAAGCAGCTGATACACACTCCCAGGTCACTAAAGGTCCCTCTTCTGCCTTGGAATTGGGTACAACACTCTCCGTTTCTTTCCCACCTTCCCTGTGGGGTCTGTTCTTGATGTCATTAACTTACCATAGGTCCCTGGAATTCAGGTACTTCCTCCATGGACATAGGCATGGCTGCCCTCAGTTTGTGGAACACGACTGAGGTCTTCACAACCTTTCCTTCGAAGTCTGCAAGGCAAGAACAACTGGTAGTGCAAACATGCAGAAGGAGCTGACGCATGTTAACTCCCTCCGTTAGGCCTACATCTTCCCTTCAGGTTTCGATCCGAGATGAAACGTGTAAGTGCCTGACCTGCTTTAGTGTCTCACTCCAATAGACCCAATCTGGAGGTCCCAAAGCCTCCGACCCTTCCTCTCTGGGCCCTTAGGCGAGGCCGCTGCCTAGGAAGCCCTCACCTCGCACGTTGATGGAGAAGCTACAGCGAATACAGATGACTGTATCTTGAGTCCCTGGCAGAGGCAGGACTGAACCGCAATCGGGACAGAAATCCAGGTCCGACTGGAAGCTGGAGCAGGAGTGGGCGAGGTCCATGACGGAAAGGTGGTCGATAGCTGGGTACGGAACGAGAAGGTTAGTAAGAGGGAGGGAGGGGAGGGAGAGGGGGGAGTGGTGTGGGG